>BGNK01001578.1:91552-116873 GCA_003297005.1 Symbiodinium sp. clade A Y106
GCCCTGTTGTTGGCGACCTGATCGAAGACAACTCCAAGCTCCTCAGGAAGGGCAGGATCCGGGCTAAGCTTCTGCACGATCTGGTAGACAAGCGTGAGGCAACAATTGTGTATGTCCAGGTCCACCGTATAGCCACCAACCGCATGGACCTGCAGTCTCCGGGACATGGACTGTGCACCTCCGACAGATCCATACCGACGACCACGGATGGAGTACTTCTGTTTGACGGAATATGAGTACTCAACTTGCTTTGTAATTCTCCCAGATGATTCCGTGCCGACATTGGCTTCCTGCTCACCTCTGTCATCGTGGTTGCTCTCTNTCAGGAAGGGCAGGATCCGGGCTAAGCTTCTGCACGATCTGGTAGACAAGCGTGAGGCAACAATTGTGTATGTCCAGATCCACCGTATAGCCACCAACCGCATGGACCTGCAGTCTCCGAGACATGGACTGTGCACCTCCGACAGATCCATACCGACGAGCACGGATGGAGTACTTCTGTTTGACGGAATATGAGTACTCAACCTGCTTTGTAATTCTCCCAGATGATTCCGTGCCGACATTGGCTTCCTGCTCACCTCTGTCATCGTGGTTGCTCTCTTCGACGGATTGTTTCTGCTTCAAACGTCTCCGTGGCTGAATCATNCATAGCAGAAAGGCGTGCCTCATGGTCCAGGATTTTCTGAATGAGGCTGTTATTCGTCGAGAACAATTCTTCCTCCTGTAATGTCCTTCGGCCCTTTTTCGGTGCTGGGAGTCGTGATTGTAACTGAGCAACGACAAAGCAATGAGGCCCCTCTAACTTCATGAGAAAGAAGAGGACTCCGTTTGTCTCTCGGTCAACAACTAGAGGCCTCCCTCCGTTTTTGACAAGAGGAGATGATCCTGATTATTGCCATCACATTGTTAAGGATGAAATAGAGCAGAAGCTCTTTGCACCAGCACTGATCAAACGTACATAGACGGATGAGCTCCTTGCTTTNAGGCATGAGCGTATTCTTTGACTCGGGACACATCATGTTCCTCCTCAAAGATCATGCGAACTTCCTCACCCTGCAATGGCGGACATAGGCTTGTAAAGCTTCCCTGGAAGTTCACAAACTGCATAACCACACCGGGTTTGGCTGTTCCCGTCTTGCCCCTGACGATAGCAGGCCTCACCGTCTTACGAGTCGACATCTGGTCCCATAGATCGCACCTAGATAGGTTGGGATGTTCATCTGGCTTCAAAGGTATTTTTTGAATTCATAGAAGGACATAACATCCATGTCCTTCTCCAACATCTGATGCAGCAAATGACGTCGGAGGCTGTCCCAAGCAACATCTTTGTCATCACGTTCAGCTTGACTCTCAGNTTTTTTGAATTCATAGAAGGACATAACATCCATGTCCTTCTCCAACATCTGATGCAGCAAATGACGTCGGAGGCTGTCCCAAGCAACATCTTTGTCATCACGTTCAGCTTGACTCTCAGCGTCGGCGTCGAGCAGATTAGCAAGTCCTTCCTCGACTTGCAGTTGGCGTTGCCTGACAGGTAGGCCGCATGCGTTTCGCATGACATCTTCTGNCTCTCAGCGTCGGCGTCGAGCAGATTAGCAAGTCCTTCCTCGACTTGCAGTTGGCGTTGCCTGACAGGTAGGCCGCATGCGTTTCGCATGACATCTTCTGTCAGATATGCATCTCCGCCATTGCAGTAATTCTCGATCAGCTGGTAGCAGTCGTCTTTGTTGTTATCCCGCTCGAAAGCCCACTGTAAACGTAGTCCAGCAATGGAAGCTTGTGATGTAGCTAAGAACTTGTTCAAACTTGGATCAGCTTCAAATATACCGTCTTTTTCATGATCTTCATACGCAGCAAGGAATTTCTTGTGTNGGAAGCTTGTGATGTAGCTAAGAACTTGTTCAAACTTGGATCAGCTTCAAATATACCGTCTTTTTCATGATCTTCATACGCAGCAAGGAATTTCTTGTGTATGAAGCGAGCCTTAGCCTTCCACACCAATGATCGTCGAAACATGGAATAGAAGGCATTGCTCCCAACTCCAAGAAATTTCATGATACGATTCACTTCTAGTCGCGTCCAGCCAATGGTGTGGAACATTTTTGTGCTGTACCCATATGGCTTCCGGGGGTACTAGGGTAGTCGACTTTACCAAAAGAACAAAAGATCAATATGCAATTTCTTGCTGCTCTCGGGGGCTTCCTGACCAGTCATGATGAAGGCTCGAGCAAAAGTTTCTACCTGCTTGCGAAGCTCTTCATCCAGATACCAGATGTTCGGGTCGAAGTAAACGTGGTTATGCTTGTACATTTCTGACAAATGTAGAGAGNTCATGATGAAGGCTCGAGCAAAAGTTTCTACCTGCTTGCGAAGCTCTTCATCCAGATACCAGATGTTCGGGTCGAAGTAAACGTGGTTATGCTTGTACATTTCTGACAAATGTAGAGAGTACAAGCTTTGTCCGACGCCGCCGGGAGAGATCCCGATGAAACATCTGTCCACGTTGAGCCCTCGCTTCGCAATGGCAAGTGCTGCCTGGCAACAGCGGAACACATCCAGATTACACCAGAAGGTCTGTGAATAGAACTTTTGCAATCGTTCCGTGTTCACCTGAAGGACAGGATCCAGTAATGGATGCGGGATCTTGATGTAACAGTTGTTGCCAGAGCCCTTCTTGANACCTGAAGGACAGGATCCAGTAATGGATGCGGGATCTTGATGTAACAGTTGTTGCCAGAGCCCTTCTTGACTACATCTATAGGGCTTTTCGATGTGGGAACGTCGTAGACGAAACACACGTCATCGTAGCAGACAGATGCAGATCTCTGGTCCTCTGTCTCACACCATTCAACCAACAAAGACACTAGCCTGGTTTGCATCAACTCCAAGCGAACATTGCCAGACAACTTCCATGTCTTNTCATCGTAGCAGACAGATGCAGATCTCTGGTCCTCTGTCTCACACCATTCAACCAACAAAGACACTAGCCTGGTTTGCATCAACTCCAAGCGAACATTGCCAGACAACTTCCATGTCTTCTCTGCGAAGACCAGGGTCCATGATTCTTCTGTCTCTTCATCGTTTCCGTCACTATTCCTCGCATCAGGAGCATTGTACTCGTCTGGAGCATCGAGTCGGGGCGGATATACTGGCCTCGTGATGCGGCGGTTGGCGGCATCTCGACACGCATGGAGAAAATCCTGCTCTGACTGAAAGGACTGTAGATCAGACACGATTGNGTCTGGAGCATCGAGTCGGGGCGGATATACTGGCCTCGTGATGCGGCGGTTGGCGGCATCTCGACACGCATGGAGAAAATCCTGCTCTGACTGAAAGGACTGTAGATCAGACACGATTGCTGCAGCGACCGACTCAGTCTGCCGAGTCACCTCAGGCCGCATGCGTCGGAAAATACCTTCCAGACATGAGAAGAAATGATGCACACGATGAAGAACTGCCTCAGGCGGAATCCCTCCAAACGGCAAGAAACAACCATCATCATCATAAATGTAGAGAAAGCCACGATGTACTCTCATATGGCGTTCTCCTTCGACCATCCAAGTAAGGGCAGCCGAGTCAGCAAGCATAGGCTTCTCAGATATTTTGCCCTCGACCAGATGTGCTGCGACCAGTATCAAACGTCGTATCTCGTCAGATGTGTTCGGGAATTTCTCACGCAAATGGCGCAACATTTGCTTCGTGTTGTGTAGGATGCTATTCGGCAACGAGCACACATCTTTTCTGTATGTATCCAGCGTGTCGGCGATTATGTTGTGCGACCTCTGGAACAGGTCCTTGAATTGATCGGCATGCGTGGCAGCGCCTGGCAGGAGACGTCTTTTTTTGGCGGCGGCGGGTGCGGCATTATTCTCCTCGTCGATGATCTCTTCGAGCCAGGTTTCCAGCTGGTCAGGTACTGATCTCTGAGAGGGTAGCTCAACATGAAAAGGCTGCGTGGCTGCAAGCTCGGGTGCTGGTGGCTGTGTATTGATTCCGTCTGCTCCTGAGGGACCAGGCAAGGAAGGTGGCTGCGTCTCTCGTTCCATCTCCCGTGCAATTCGCTCATCTCTGAGAGATTGCATGAGTCTGCTGACCTCAGCTTGGAGGTCTGGCACATCATCCACGAAGCCTCCAGGAAGGTATCTCGGATGGACGCATAGAACCTTCATGGCCGCAATGTTGATGCCGTAGTAGGTCTGGAGTATCCACTTGTAAATGTTCAGTTGTAGTCTGTAATGACATCCCTGACAATCCTCAAGATCTTGCAGCGGGGGTTTCATGTAGCGACCGTAACTAGTGGATTTGTCCTGCAATTTTTCACTGCGTTTCCAATCAATAAGATAGAAAGTATCGCTGTTCGTGGCTTTGAGTACCAAGTCAATAGACCCAGCAACATCTTCGCTTGCAGCATATATGCACCATTCCGTTCGGTACACTTCGACATCACCCATTTGATGAACCAAAGCAACTGCAGCATCCAGCTCTCCTTTCATGTCACCCGGACTGATCTGATATCCATTGAATAGATACTCCAGCATGGCATGCATCCACGTACCGGAGTTAGCAGCCTCTGTCCGCTTCCTGTCCCACAAGCTAAAAATCTCGGCGTCGCGGAGCATAAACTGCTTTTCTATATCTGACCACCCATCTATATCCGCTCGGGCATCAGCAAATAACTGGCAGATCATGCTGATGTCAGGATCTTCGGACTGCAACAATGCAACCAACTCTTCCTGGAGAGGAAAGCTGACACCACGCAACATTCTAGCAACGACCTTCCAATCTGCGTCTGGGTCGACATACTCCCGACGAGGCCAATGTCGTCCAGACTTCATTTTGGCAACGGCCACTTCCGGGTCGAAATCAGCTGCATACTTGTGGATCAATGTAGTCACCTCACAACTTCTGATTTTGGATCATTTCGCACACCAAGGAAATTATACATTACCCTTCAAGCAAACAAACATCACTTCTGTCTACCTGAACCCCTTCTCAGAAGTATTCATGGTTCCAGCCATGTCAATTGTATGTTCACATTTCTGCAAANACCAAGGAAATTATACATTACCCTTCAAGCAAACAAACATCACTTCTGTCTACCTGAACCCCTTCTCAGAAGTATTCATGGTTCCAGCCATGTCAATTGTATGTTCACATTTCTGCAAATGCAGGCAAGCAACACTGCAGCCGACCCGCTTGCCATCGTAGAAATACACATGATCCTCTGCTTGGAATCGTAGTTTAGAGTCCAGGTCGCAGGAATTGATGCGGGCAAGCTCCGTGCAAGGGTGGAGAGACGAAGTAGATGCACTGGCATGGTCGGAAGGCACTGCGAATGCCGGCTGCTTGGGTTCCTCCCGTAACACAGCCCCGACAATGTGCTCCAGAGGCCAGACCCAGCCACCTGATCGTTGTTGCGGGTGAAGACTCTATACAGTACAGGACGGCACTCCAAGCCATACTCCTATTTACTGGTACATGTTCATGAGTGGTCATCACTGTATAAATCCTGAATCATGGAAACACACTACAATATAGCCGAAATGCAGTCTCCAACCACTTCGTCCACATCCATTGGCGACGCAACGTGGGATGAGACCTAGGCAAGACGCACGTCTCTGCGCATGAAATCAAACCCGACATGGACGACAGCCACCTATGCAGCCTTATCCTATCTCAGTCGGGTCACTGATCCTCCTTGNCAAGACGCACGTCTCTGCGCATGAAATCAAACCCGACATGGACGACAGCCACCTATGCAGCCTTATCCTATCTCAGTCGGGTCACTGATCCTCCTTGGAAATCATTCAAGTCTGTCTCGTACTTGAGAATGCGCTGAAGGTTGGCATCTTCCATGTGATCGTCTAAGAGGGTGTCGACATGTCCATCCTTACAGTTGAGGCCAATCTATATAGACAGGGGGAATGAACACTTTTCAAAGTCGTGTGAAAACTACAATGTAATCAATTTCTGAAATCCAAGTAACATGTTCGTGGTGCACGAAGCCAATCTCCAGGATTCTAATAGGTTCAGGCTGCCGCAGCCAGCNCACTTTTCAAAGTCGTGTGAAAACTACAATGTAATCAATTTCTGAAATCCAAGTAACATGTTCGTGGTGCACGAAGCCAATCTCCAGGATTCTAATAGGTTCAGGCTGCCGCAGCCAGCGATTTGCTGTGAATGTACAGCAATTGTTAAGCGAGTGTGAAATACTTTCAGCCCAGAAGTAATCAGCTGGCGGCTGCGACACGCAGTATGCAACAATAATGTTGCGGATTCGACTGCATGCCAGACATTGTCGTGACGTAGCTCTGTGAGCTGGAGGACCTTGCGATGCAGCATTGTAGAAACACAATATTTTGTTGAACACATAAATGTCCAGTTTGGTGCACGCGACTGCCAATACAGCTTCGGAGTGGTCGGATTGTGCTGCATTCTGTGCGCCGCCGATGAAATCACCCAATGTGGCTGTACATCCAGGACACTCCGCATGTGGTGCCTGCTCAGCATGTTCTNCTGCCAATACAGCTTCGGAGTGGTCGGATTGTGCTGCATTCTGTGCGCCGCCGATGAAATCACCCAATGTGGCTGTACATCCAGGACACTCCGCATGTGGTGCCTGCTCAGCATGTTCTCTGCATACCCAAGCATAGCAGATGGGACAGACAGCACAAGCATGAGTTTCCAGAGTGTGGGACCGTTGACATATGCGGCACACACATTCTGCACCAGGCATCACAGGACTTAATAAAGGCAATATCTGCACTTCCTCATTATGCTGTGCTCGCTTCGCACTGACTGCCCACAGGAATGGCAGCCCCTGCGAGGACGGACCTGGTGCAGTATCGACATTAAGCTGTAATGGTCCCNAAGGCAATATCTGCACTTCCTCATTATGCTGTGCTCGCTTCGCACTGACTGCCCACAGGAATGGCAGCCCCTGCGAGGACGGACCTGGTGCAGTATCGACATTAAGCTGTAATGGTCCCAAATTGTGGCCATTCAGTTGGATTGCAAAGTAGTGTCGATCCCATATCAGCATCACATAATTCGGAGAACGAGGTCGCAGAATCCCGTCACGCAACGGTACAGATCTCGACGCGAGGCGTCTCTGCGAAGGCACCAAGCCGAAATTGTAACACATTCGCTCCGTAAAGAGCTCGTGTATGTTAATCCAGACTGCTTCAGGGCCACGAGGGTTTTCGACACCGATCTTGAGCGTCCTCACATGATCTGGTACATGGAGCTGGAAACGTGCGCAACCAAGAAGTGAATGAACTGCTCTGTATCCGGATGATTGTTGATCGGGACTGGGCCACTCAAAAACTCTCCATCTCAACAAACAGTTCCGTGGGATCCCACTCAACTGCGTCAGCTGATGCTGTGACATGTTAATAGTTCTAGCATTCTCCCACCATCGGGACAATACCCCCAGCGCTTCCCGATCCTGGAGAAGTTCTGAGACTTCCAAGTCCAAGTGACACTCTTTCCAGTGATGTTTGTTTAGCACTTGTATTTTCATGCTTCTGGAGCACGCTGCCAAAGTAGACAGGTGCTTCAAACAAAAGTAATAAGATGGCAGGAAGTTCAACANCAAGTGACACTCTTTCCAGTGATGTTTGTTTAGCACTTGTATTTTCATGCTTCTGGAGCACGCTGCCAAAGTAGACAGGTGCTTCAAACAAAAGTAATAAGATGGCAGGAAGTTCAACAGTTCAGGAAGCAGGCAAGAACCACCTCCTCGTGCGTCACAACTGTCCCCTGCACTGGCTGCGCCGGCCGAGAGGTGTGAGCCACCGGACCCCTCAGTTAGGCGCTCGGCGCAGCCCTGAGGTACAAGTCTGAAAACTGCTTCCACTTGCATATGCATCAGCCTTTGTGGAGATATGGCAACGTTGTCGGCTGTGCGATGAGTGGTTGTCATAAGTACTGTTCCATCCGAATGAACTACCAATCCTTGGAAATGGCCTTTGTTGCCTAGGACGTAGCGGCCCGGTGTCGTGAGGTCAGGCTTGGTATCGCGAACAATTCCGTACCTGAAGCTCAGATATCTGGAAATCATCTGCGACACAATAAACGGAAACAGTATGCTGACATTACAANCGTAGCGGCCCGGTGTCGTGAGGTCAGGCTTGGTATCGCGAACAATTCCGTACCTGAAGCTCAGATATCTGGAAATCATCTGCGACACAATAAACGGAAACAGTATGCTGACATTACAATACCGATCCTTCCAGAGCCGAGCAGCGAGAATGGCCGCAACATGACGGACCCGTCTCGTAGTGCCCAAAAGGGTCCGCTTCGCTCGTAAGGAACTTTGATCCCCATGGCCCGAAAGGCATCCACCAGACATGTCTGCGGTAGTTTCGGGTTGCCTGCGATACACGAATGCGTAGAAACAGTCTACAGATGCGAAACACATAGGTTCTGCCATCGCAATACGATGAGTGTATGCTATCTAAGCTGCTGTGTCTGATGTCCGCCGCAATCGGGATCGAACTTGTACTCTTGGCGCATCGTCGGGGCAGGGTCCGGACCGACCCAAGGAATGAGTCTTTCTCGTTCGAGTGACACCTGTTCAATAGTCACGATGCANTGTCCGCCGCAATCGGGATCGAACTTGTACTCTTGGCGCATCGTCGGGGCAGGGTCCGGACCGACCCAAGGAATGAGTCTTTCTCGTTCGAGTGACACCTGTTCAATAGTCACGATGCACCACATACAGCACCACAGGCTTGTGTGGACTCGTTGCCTGGAGGTTACTGGAGACCCCATTTTGATTCGCGGTGGACCTGCTTTCCTGGAAGGAGGATTAAAGAGATTCTCAACACATACNCTGGAGGTTACTGGAGACCCCATTTTGATTCGCGGTGGACCTGCTTTCCTGGAAGGAGGATTAAAGAGATTCTCAACACATACTTGCTTCAGAATGAATCAGATAGCTCTCACATCTGATCAAAGTGTCCTCCTCAGACTCGGCTCTGGCAAGACGATGTTCTTGCTGCTATTCAAGCAGCAATTGCGGAGGATCAGTCGATCACCTAAAATCGCGACAAACGAGAACTTGGCAGTCATNCAAAGTGTCCTCCTCAGACTCGGCTCTGGCAAGACGATGTTCTTGCTGCTATTCAAGCAGCAATTGCGGAGGATCAGTCGATCACCTAAAATCGCGACAAACGAGAACTTGGCAGTCATATGAAGTATTCAGTAGTTATGTTCTTGTGCTGTCCAAGTGACACCAGGCAGGAGTGTCAGACGTCTTCAATCCAAGGTGAGTGCAAGACACCCCTTGGCATAGACATGCTTGCCGACAACATAATGCAGATTATGATTAACTCACATGTGCAGCCCGGCGACATCCAGTNTTGCCGACAACATAATGCAGATTATGATTAACTCACATGTGCAGCCCGGCGACATCCAGTGCTGTCCGCGGAGTCCGTCGTGAGTTCGTCCAGCAAGTATGTCTCCTGTCTCGCCTTCACGCCATGGACTCATGCATGGATGTACACTGTAGAGGGCTGTGCGAGTAGATACACGGCGTCTAACTGCAAGGAAGGTGCTCTGTCAGCGATCCTTCGCACAAGGTCCGACCCTGCAGCACNGCCATGGACTCATGCATGGATGTACACTGTAGAGGGCTGTGCGAGTAGATACACGGCGTCTAACTGCAAGGAAGGTGCTCTGTCAGCGATCCTTCGCACAAGGTCCGACCCTGCAGCACGTGTAGTACACGGATTTCACATGTATCGCTTGCACTGCGTCCGCATCTGGTCGAGCCCTGCTTGTGTAAAGCTCAACGCCTAATCTGAAGATTCGTCCGAGAGGCACCATTCAGNGTAGTACACGGATTTCACATGTATCGCTTGCACTGCGTCCGCATCTGGTCGAGCCCTGCTTGTGTAAAGCTCAACGCCTAATCTGAAGATTCGTCCGAGAGGCACCATTCAGGTGCGTAGTCTAGGCCCCGCAAGTGAACAGACTCGTCCGGCTCGTGCGAGACGCCGACTCCTTTCGCCTGTTCACATAGGAAGACATAGGTGCGAAGTCGTTACGTAGACATGTGAGTTGAATAAAGCTACGTGTATCAGGTGAGTGCACCCTCATGGCGACGGCTGCAGCGAGACGGTCGCACCAACTTGGTACCGCGATGTTCACGGCCGTGATCGTGGAATCGATTGCTTCCAGATCAATACAGGACCTAGATGCATGTCAGATTCATGTAGCAAAGTTCGTGTGCGGACACGACACTGTGGGACACGACACTTGATTCTTGCATGTTGCCTTTGTGGCTCNTCGTGTGCGGACACGACACTGTGGGACACGACACTTGATTCTTGCATGTTGCCTTTGTGGCTCGTGGACGTCGACCATGGTGTCGGACCTTCATGTATAGCTCACTGAGATGTTCGGATACAGCGTGTTTCGTGATAAGAAGAAAACATAACATGCTGAGGTTGCCACATTCCGGCTTCCGTGTCCCACTCAGTGTTCACGAGATTCGCCACATGTCTTCGCCTCGCATGTTTAATCAAAGCAAGCGGCCCTTGTATCTGCCTCCTGACAATTCTAGCACTTTAATGCAGTTGAGCTTCCTTGAGACATTGGGTGTCTTGTTTTTTGTCTGGTTGGTCCGCAAGTGCTCCGCCCTCTGAAAATATGAGAGGCCGCTCGGTTCCAGTCTCGGCCCAACGCNTTTAATGCAGTTGAGCTTCCTTGAGACATTGGGTGTCTTGTTTTTTGTCTGGTTGGTCCGCAAGTGCTCCGCCCTCTGAAAATATGAGAGGCCGCTCGGTTCCAGTCTCGGCCCAACGCCCATGCGGAAGCACGTGGGTGCTGTGGCTGGTTCAAATACTACTTTGCTTCGCCTGCATCGACCACCTGCTGAAGGTTGCAAGCACAGGCTGTGTGCCTTGCGCTGCTTCCTTTGTGGGGTGCTATGCAGGTGCTGGGGCGGCGTCAGTTGGGCCCAGCGCGTCGTTGAGTCAGGTGATCGTAGCGGATGCAGACCTGAAAATTCTTGACGTTGCCAATTCCACTCAGTTCTGGATCGGGTTATATAGGCCGAGCCACCGATGGAAGCCTTGGCATCGTTCCCAGCCAGGCCGGTTGCCGCGGGGCGCGGGCTTATCTCGGCCGAGCCTATGCAGTTACGAAGGCATGATATAGACTCACACTTCGATGCTGCCTTAGCAGTCGACAGTCCTGCCTCGGGAAGTGACATTCGACTTATAGAACGTCCAAAGTCGCTNTCGGCCGAGCCTATGCAGTTACGAAGGCATGATATAGACTCACACTTCGATGCTGCCTTAGCAGTCGACAGTCCTGCCTCGGGAAGTGACATTCGACTTATAGAACGTCCAAAGTCGCTCGAAGAACCTATGTCACAAGAAGATGGCATAGGTATGCAATAAGTCTGGGCATAGTGTGGGTTGACATTTGTTTGACTCCTTTCCGGAATCACATCCGAGCGACTTGAACTTCGCCCAGTGCAGGAGCACTGCTCGTCCGACAGCCAGGCAAGCTGGGCTTACGNCGGAATCACATCCGAGCGACTTGAACTTCGCCCAGTGCAGGAGCACTGCTCGTCCGACAGCCAGGCAAGCTGGGCTTACGTCTGCGATGCCTGTGACAGGGAACGATCGACACATGATCGCTTGAAAGTCAGGTATGTAGAAAAGATCGATCCAGGCCTGTAGGATCAAAGAGAAAGGCCATCGCGATAGATCAGGAAGGTTGTTGTACGCAAAGGCGTTGACTGCTGAATGCTCAAGCAAGAAGCTACGGCAGGACATATACTTCTGGGCGATCAGGTGGGNGATCAAAGAGAAAGGCCATCGCGATAGATCAGGAAGGTTGTTGTACGCAAAGGCGTTGACTGCTGAATGCTCAAGCAAGAAGCTACGGCAGGACATATACTTCTGGGCGATCAGGTGGGACTGTGCGCTCATGTCTCAGCATTTAGTGTTAACAAATGTTAGCTCAATCAGCGCATGCTCAGTGCAGCAAAACACATAATTCACAGCTAGTCCTTTCGCAGACATAGGTCTGATGGCCGACGGCAGCAGCCTCGGTGCTCGGCATTATGTAAGCCAAGTCAATCAACGCCAAGTCAAAGACACTGGAATGATTGCGGGGATGTACTCATACAGTTTCTTGATCGCACATGAGTACTGGAGCATTCATGCAGGCATCTGTGTCATCCAATACCCTAATCCAATAACATCAAACCCAGGCATTCCCCATCTAGACGCACGATTCCATGATCATNGTTTCTTGATCGCACATGAGTACTGGAGCATTCATGCAGGCATCTGTGTCATCCAATACCCTAATCCAATAACATCAAACCCAGGCATTCCCCATCTAGACGCACGATTCCATGATCATCCAGTAGATACGAGATGCAATTCGTGCATTCAGGCATACCTATATCTCCTACATCGGCCCGAATACCGAAGTGCACTTGCCCAATCTAGCCCACCACCATCCCCTGCAGGCCNTGATCATCCAGTAGATACGAGATGCAATTCGTGCATTCAGGCATACCTATATCTCCTACATCGGCCCGAATACCGAAGTGCACTTGCCCAATCTAGCCCACCACCATCCCCTGCAGGCCACCAGAGTGGAAACTAGCTAGAGTAGTCGTACTAGCCGAGTAACGACAACGAGCTAACAACACAGCAGCAGTCCACGACTCTCCNGCCACCAGAGTGGAAACTAGCTAGAGTAGTCGTACTAGCCGAGTAACGACAACGAGCTAACAACACAGCAGCAGTCCACGACTCTCCTTTTTCATGGATGTGGCATAAATCCCAGTTAGGAAGGAGATAGTCGCTAGCATTTGGCTAGCCATTCCCAGGGTGGGTTGGGCCGGGTGGGTACTTCAAAATTACCCCCCGAGGGGGACTTTATCCAGAATGGCCACGGATTCGAACAGTGTTCCTCGCCATTCAAAGTCATGCTATCTCTGCTCAACTGAGGTGCATAGCCAATAGCAGTAGATAGCAGTACAAACTAAAGTTTCTATCCGAAACACCTGCGATGGTTTCGGTGGGACGATCTATCGGGCTAGCACACATAGTCGTAACTCGTTCCTCGTCACGAGGCACGATTATTGGGCCGATCTAAGTNCTATCCGAAACACCTGCGATGGTTTCGGTGGGACGATCTATCGGGCTAGCACACATAGTCGTAACTCGTTCCTCGTCACGAGGCACGATTATTGGGCCGATCTAAGTTGCGGTATGCGCTTGCTCCACTACCAATGAAGACATGTAAGAGCGCAGGAGCACGACTGACGATCAACAGCATAAGCATCAGTGCCTTCTTCATAGGAAGTCGATGACGCTTCGGGCATGGNCGGTATGCGCTTGCTCCACTACCAATGAAGACATGTAAGAGCGCAGGAGCACGACTGACGATCAACAGCATAAGCATCAGTGCCTTCTTCATAGGAAGTCGATGACGCTTCGGGCATGGTTCGTGTAACCTGCAGCGTGCGGACGACCTTTGCATGGGATCGTCTGTCTTAGGGGTCGGGGTTGTAACTGAGCAACGACAAAGCAACGAGGCCCCTCTNTGCGGACGACCTTTGCATGGGATCGTCTGTCTTAGGGGTCGGGGTTGTAACTGAGCAACGACAAAGCAACGAGGCCCCTCTAACTTCATGAGAAAGAAGAGGACTCCGTTTGTCTCTCGGTCAACAACTAGAGGCCTCCCTCCTTTTTTGACAAGAGGAGATGATCCTGATTATTGCCATCACATTGTTAAGGATGAAATAGAGCAGAAGCTCTTTGCACCAGCACTGATCAAACGTACATAGACGGATGAGCTCCTTGCTTTCTCCGCCATATCGATGCCGAGCCTGACAGCGGCAAACACCAGTGAACTGACTTTGCTATCGGCGCAACTGTACGAGTATGCTCAGTACGGACAGCACAGGCAATTGTTTTGGTTGCACAGCGACGTACTCAGGACTGACGCTTCGCCTGCAAGGGTGCCCACTCGCACACCGGTTTCCGGTGGCCCTTTGTGAAGCGAAGGAACCCCCTTCGGAGTTGGTCACAGGCTTCGCACCGCTTCGGGTGGCCAACCGGAAAACCCGGGTACAGTTCGCCGGCCGCGTTGGGGTGGCCCATGTGGTTGGGCGCCTCCGGGTCTCGGCGAGCTGCTGCCNGTTGGTCACAGGCTTCGCACCGCTTCGGGTGGCCAACCGGAAAACCCGGGTACAGTTCGCCGGCCGCGTTGGGGTGGCCCATGTGGTTGGGCGCCTCCGGGTCTCGGCGAGCTGCTGCCTTTGCAGTTTGAGCTCCAGCCTTGACCTTAGGAGGGTGCTTAACACCACTTCCGCTGGCAGGAACAGGGGGTGGCTTGGCCAAGGACCCGCCTGCCTTTTTGGGCGGGGGACGCAAGTCGGACACCCTCGTGCCTGACTTGGGGGGGGGCGGGGTCGCCTTAGACGGCTGGGCGCCTTTGGGGCGTGGGGTAGAAACTTTCGGCTCCGGGTCTTTGTCGCCCTGCTGGTCCTTGCCAATCTCCTTGCCGCTCTCGCCATCGCTATCCGAGGCAGGAAGCAATGGTGAGCCGGATGAGAAGGAAGAGGAGGACCGACCATCCTCGTTGTCGTCAAGGGTCTTCTCGATTCGCCCAATGTTCGTTCGCAACTTCTGAAGCTTGTCATACTGTTCACGAAGGTACCCCTTCTTTTGAAGGTATTTGGCCTTCAGGACAGACAGGCGAAGCTTCAGTGCCGTACCGGAAACGGGCATGGCCGCAAGCGAAGGNGTGGCGATATATCGGGCCGAGAAAGTCTGCAATGTAAGGACGCTCAGCTACCAATGCGGAGGTGTACGTGGGTTGGCATGTGCGAACCGACAAGAATGCAAAAGCAACCCAGCCTTCTTTACGAGATGGACGGGAAGAAGATGTATCAGGTCATCGTCCTGAGACATGTAAAACTGCTTGTGTTCGCGAGTCGATGCAGGCTTGAGGTATTAAGGAACCAACAACAACAAGAAGAAGAACGATAACAATAAGAATAACAACATCAGAGTAAAGATGATGAAGATGATGAAGATGATGAAGATGATCAAGATGATGAAGATGATCAAGANAAATAATTGAAATAATTAAAATAATTAAAATCACCGTCTTTTAATTATTTTAATTATTTTAATTATTTCCTGGCCCCGCGAATTGAAATAATTAAAATAATTAAAATCACAGTCTTTTAATTATTTTAATTATTTCAATTATTTCAATTATTTAAAAAGCCTTGGACTGGACCAAACTATCTTTTTAATTATTTTAATTATTTNTAATTCGCGGGGCCACGAAATAATTAAAATAATTAAAATAAGTAGTGATTCCTCTCTTAGGAACCCAAACCCACTGATTATAAATAATTAAAATAATTGAAATAATTAAAATAATTAAATGCCACGGGATTTAACTATTTTAATTATTTCAATTATTTCCTGGCCCCGCGAATGGAAATAATTAAAATAATTAAAATCACCGTCATTTAATTATTTCAATTATTTTAGTCATTTCCTGGCCCCGCGAATTGAAATACTTAAAATAATTAAAATCACCGTCATTTAATTATTTTAATTATTTCAATTATTTGAAAAGCCTTGGACTGGATCAAACTATCTTTTTAAATTTTTTAATTATTTTAATTATTTCAATTCGCGGGGCCACAAAATAATTAAAATAATTAAAATAATCAAATAAACAGACCAAACAGAGCGTCAAATATACCCCAAAGGAGCGTCTCTCATANTAATTATTTCAATTCGCGGGGCCACAAAATAATTAAAATAATTAAAATAATCAAATAAACAGACCAAACAGAGCGTCAAATATACCCCAAAGGAGCGTCTCTCATATATATATATGTATGCCTAAAGTCTCCGTTGTAGTCCTATTTTGGGGGGCAGCTTGTATAGGACCCTAAGTGCAAAGATGGCTATGTCTATGTCTAACCCAACAAAAGGAACTACAATGGAGACTTTAGGTATATAGTATGTTTGATGGCAGANTCCTATTTTGGGGGGCAGCTTGTATAGGACCCTAAGTGCAAAGATGGCTATGTCTATGTCTAACCCAACAAAAGGAACTACAATGGAGACTTTAGGTATATAGTATGTTTGATGGCAGAACATTTACGGGTCGGGCTTCGGCATGCTCCTCATATGTTCGGGTGGCCTCGAGGTGTTCGGGGTTGTGGGAATGGGTGCTCCTATGCGATTCCTTGAGGGCTGTAGGGTCTGACTGCCCCTTGTGTGTTCGTGTGGCCTTGGTCTGTTGGTGTGTGTGGGCTAAGAGCTGTAAGACTAGTGACTATAGGTGTTGCTGGGATATATATATATATACCCATAGGCTCCATAGTAGTTCCTTTTTGGGATTACCTGATAGGATTCTAAATATGAACCCCCAAAAGGAACTACTATGGAGCCTATGGGTATAGCACCTCAAAACCTGGCCGAAGGCTTGGGAAGCTTCAAGCTTTCCTCCAAAAGCAGAGCCCGAAAAACCGCCCGGGCCCATCCTAAAGTCTTGAGTTTAGGTTAGGGTTTAGGGGTTAGGTATATATATGTGTTCGGGGTGTATCTCGTCAGGCTCTTGCGTTTGCCACCAGCAAAGCGAGGGCTCGAATCTGCAAGCGCCAAACACTTATGTGACTTCAAACTGTTGTACTATATGTAGGGAGAATATTATGATCAAAACATTATGCAAACTCTATCGAGGATGCATCATGCATTGTCTCATACTGGCCGTATACCTACTATATCGACAATCATGGCAGCTGAAAATGCAGCAGCTGTGCCGCCGGTGCCGGCGGATCCGAAGCACCAGTTGGATCCAGCAGACAACTTGGCTGCTTTTGCTCTGGTCGACGAAACTTGCTACACACTTGTATNCTGTGCCGCCGGTGCCGGCGGATCCGAAGCACCAGTTGGATCCAGCAGACAACTTGGCTGCTTTTGCTCTGGTCGACGAAACTTGCTACACACTTGTATCTATATGCATATATATATATATGTGTGTGTGTTTAAACAATGTATTGTAGACACATACTTATATAAGCACTATATATATATATACATACACACATCCACTTACAACTTACCCAGTACATATATCTATATATAACCCATGCATACACGCTACATATAACTTAGCTTTGCCGAATTTGGGTGCTTCAGAGCNATACACACATCCACTTACAACTTACCCAGTACATATATCTATATATAACCCATGCATACACGCTACATATAACTTAGCTTTGCCGAATTTGGGTGCTTCAGAGCCACTTGACTACTTGTCCTGAGCCGCCCACTTCAGGACATCGCCAAGAATAAAGAACTCAAGGCCAGGGCCACACTCATCGGACATATCATGGTTCTTCCACCTCGGGGGAAGACAACCGATGACAAAAAGGGCAAAGATGATGCTGATGATTGTTCTGGTGGACGTGGTCGTATCACATGTGCTCACATCAAGGCGAACTTGGCACCTTGGTGAAGACTTGGTTTGTTGTAACACCTATATCCGCGCACAAATACATGTACAAACATATACACATATGTGTTTCTCTATATAAATAAATTCCAAGCACTGTGTGCGGCAACATGTTTCTGTGAGTGAGGGAAGGAGGGAGGGAGGGCGGGAGGGAGAGGAGAAGAGGACAAGAAGGCGAGAGAAATACAAATGCCAGAAACTTTTTCGGTGGGATGGGCATGGGGGTTGGGCCGGAAGGAAACGCAACCCACAGAACGAACAAAATCAATGGGAGGGGGAGGGGGGCAGTGGTAGGGAGATGCAGAAAGAAATAAAGATAATTAACGAGCGATGCAAAGTTTGATTTGCCCTTCGGTGTGGCTGCTGAGGTTTTACTCGGCATTGTGATGCCGCGACTGGTGAGCAACCCGAACCTTCTTGGAATCCCGACCTTGCAATGGGCTATCAAGCAAGTAATGAATTCCTGGGAGGACGTTTGGCTTCATGAGTGGTGCGTGTTTGTGGATGATGGGGTGTGCATGGGTGGGGTTGATTTGAGCTGTGCGCAGCATAACCAAGGTTAAGATCACCAAGCACAAGGCGAATAGTGCAGCCTGGATCATCAAAACAGCCATGAACCTCCATGGCCGGTTGCAAAAGAAAACGAGCAAGCGTCGGGATGAGGAGTTGCAAGAGTTCTCGGATTCCCAGCTAAAGCAAGCCGTATATAGAGCCATTTGCAGAAGCATTCTGAAGGGTGCATGTCAGTGCATGTCGTCATGTGAAGGCCCCGTCGGTGTTGCAACTGAGGATCTCTTCGAAGCCATACTCAATGGGAGTATGGTTGCACAAGCTCCTACTGATCGTGCAGCACTCAAGGCCGCACATGACCAAGCTCCGATTCGCAAGAGGCGCATCCGAATCCGAAGTAAATCCTCCTTTGTCTCCTCAGAGAGTGTTGCAGAGGCTTCTTCACCCCAAGCTGTTTCAGAGCAAGTTGCCGAGAATGAGAGCAGTGCACAGGCTTCTGACGAGGAGCCACAGCATTCGGATTCTAAGGATGCAACTGCTGCAGGAGTTCCGACTTGTGAGGTGCCATCCTCAACGATTGAAGCTGAGTCTGACATGGTGGACTTGGTGAGCGAAGCCGAGCCCGAGCAGGGTGATCCGAACCAGGTTGTAGGGCTGAATGAGTTGGGTGAGGTTCACCCAAAGTCTCCGGCAAAGGCAGTCTTGCGAAGGATGAATGTGGTGGAGATACTAGACAGCCCTTGCCCACCGCATGCGCAAGGGATCGCCTTGGAAGAGGCTGTTCCACAAACAGACAAAAGCCTGGACGGCTCGAAGCAGTTGCTTTTTCGTGATCCGAGCCGCTTCCTTATGCCATCCGGTGTGCGTGAAGCAGCACATGAGTGCTTGGTTCAAGAGAGAGTGAGAGTGAGAGAGAGGGAGAGAGAGGGAGGGGAGAGGGGCAACTAAAACAAAGAGACAAGGTCGCAAAGAGTTCCTAAAGGAGCAGCTGTTGCAGCTCAGAGCAGCTTTGAAGCAGCGTGCCCAGCGGGTGCCAAGCTTCGGTTCGACGACCCTGGGATTTGCAAAATTAGATTACTTGGAGGGTCGGGGGACTTAGTAAGTATAGGTAATAAGTAGACTTATAAGTACCCTAAAAGGGACCCTAATTGGGGTTATGGTACTTATAAGTCTCCAAAATAGCTAGTTACTAAGTCCCCCGACCCTCCAAGTATCATGTGCATATATGTACACACACACATAAAATGTACATATATGTTGTCTTGTAGCCATGCTACGTGCATCTTGCGAGTTGTGGCCCTTTATATGTTGCAGGCGACGGGCAGTTATATGTGCCTTTTTAAGGTGTGCGGTTTGTACATGTGCATATTTATACATACATATATATGTATAAANTGTGGCCCTTTATATGTTGCAGGCGACGGGCAGTTATATGTGCCTTTTTAAGGTGTGCGGTTTGTACATGTGCATATTTATACATACATATATATGTATAAACTTATATATATATATATCAACATATATATATATATAGAGATAGATATATGTATACGCCATAAAACACAGCCGAGGTGTTCGAATCCGGACTCCGAGGACACGTTGCCGTGGGATGGGGTTGCTCAGCCTAGCGCGTGTCCNCCATAAAACACAGCCGAGGTGTTCGAATCCGGACTCCGAGGACACGTTGCCGTGGGATGGGGTTGCTCAGCCTAGCGCGTGTCCCGATACGAGACTTTGCTGCAACCTCCCGCTCTTCCCAGCCCCGATAAGGTTTACCACAAATACCGACAGTGTACCCTGCGTGCTGTATATGTATACATGCATATATACACACATGTATAGATAAAATTACGTGTGTATATATATATATATGGACGAGTCTTTATGTGGATTCCATGAGGCAACCTTCCATCGTCACGATCGATGATGATGGTGATCTGGATGGTTGCATGCCGGAGGCAGGGACTTCTCTTCTCATGGGCTATGTTGGTTCTTGGATGTGTGGTGTTCGGGCATCTACGGAGGATCAGGGTAGGCATATGAAGATATATAGTTGTAGAGATGGGAGGTTGGTTCCGACTTATAGGGCAAGTGGGTCAGTTATAAGCAGCTTCGGGTACTAGACCAGTCCTAAGTTATGCTATTCTAGACTGCTTTTGCCGCTGCTACTGATTCTTGCTACTGCTATCGCCGCCGCTACTGCCACTGCTGCCGCTGCTGCGGCTGCTACTATATACATACTGCTCCTGCTATGGCAATACGGCTATGCTGGCTATNTGCCGCTGCTACTGATTCTTGCTACTGCTATCGCCGCCGCTACTGCCACTGCTGCCGCTGCTGCGGCTGCTACTATATACATACTGCTCCTGCTATGGCAATACGGCTATGCTGGCTATAGGCTATATAGTACATATATAACATGCATATATACTTGTGTATATATATATATATATACATACATACACAAGATATGTGTATATATATATATGTATATACCCTTGCTGCTGCTGTTTCAGCTGCTGCTTTGTGATTGGAAACACATTCAAAGGATAATTTGTTCTGAGAGGTTCGGCTCAGGGCTCAACATGCCACGAGAAGTTCCACATACCANTATACCCTTGCTGCTGCTGTTTCAGCTGCTGCTTTGTGATTGGAAACACATTCAAAGGATAATTTGTTCTGAGAGGTTCGGCTCAGGGCTCAACATGCCACGAGAAGTTCCACATACCATTGCAGTGTGTTCGTGGTCCTGTATACAAGCTTGATATGTCCATATGTGCCGCGCATGGACAAGTGCCTGCTAGCGAGCGGATGAACGCAAGTGGGGCGAACGCTGCTTTGCCTATGGGCTGGGTGCAATGCCAAACAACAGCGCGTCAGGTGACCTTCACTGAGAACGGCCACCGTCATTGCTGCACCGCTTGCAGAGACTCTGCGGGTACTTATCACACCACCAGGTGCAGACGACGTGAGGATCAAGCTCTTAGGAGTCGGATCAGCGTTTGTGTAACCCCTCAGTGCACAAGAACTTCGAATCTGGGCCATACCACATGCTGCAGTAGGTGCCTTGCAAGTGGTGGTCAGCTTCACACCCGCCGCTGTGGATCGGGACATTGTGCAACAGGTGGCAACACGACAGTCGTTCAGACGACGATGGCCACGGTGACCCATGCTATTGCCAACGTTGCAAGCTCTGATTCGGCGGAAAGAAGCCAGCAGAGTTCTAGCAGTACAGAAAGGGTCCATCTGAATGAGATGGACTGATGGCCCTATAGTGGTGAGCTGTTTCCGCTCAAGTTATATACACGATTTTGTGTAGCAGAGTCGTGGGCAACATGATGGTGGAAAATGACCGAGATGTATGCCGTCCTCCAGTGTGTGAGTACATACTAGCACTGGCATTCCTGAAACTGTAGTACTATGGTGCTTTCCTGCGACTCTATGCTTGACCAGG
Source organism: Symbiodinium sp. clade A Y106 (assembly GCA_003297005.1). Lineage (NCBI taxonomy): Eukaryota > Dinophyceae > Suessiales > Symbiodiniaceae > Symbiodinium > Symbiodinium sp. clade A. The sequence continues at coordinate 113,052 of BGNK01001578.1, forward strand.
TGCCGCGAGTCCCCTCACCGGAGATCGCACCGAGAGTTGAGCCCACACTTGCAACAGCCGCTCTTGCTGCAAGCGAGGGCTGGGTTGGCTGGTTGGGTTGTTTCGAGGTTTGCCCTGCATGCCAACAGTAGCGAAGGCATCATGTCCTGATATAGGGCTGTGGATCTTTCCTGTGATTCAATGGATGGCCAGGTTCCGCCAGTCCCCTCACCGGAGATTGCAGTGCCGATCCCACCGAGTGTTGAGCCCACACTTTCAACAGCCGCTCTTGCTGCAAGCGAGGGCCGGGTTGGCTGGTTGGGTTATTGCAAGGGATGTCCTTCAGGCCAGCAGTAGCGAATGCATCATGTCCTGATGTGGTGCCGTGGAGCTTTCCTGTGACTTAATGAATGACCAGGCTCTTGCAGTCCCTTCACTGGAGATTGCATCGGCGATCCCACCGATTGTTGAGCCCACGCTTGCAACAGTTGCTCTTGCTGCAAACGAGGGCCACTGCTGTTGAAGGTTGGCTGGTGTGAGGGATGGCCTTTGTGCCAAAAGTAGCAGAGCGCGTCTTGTTTGCTGATTCATAGTACTGTGGTGCTCTTCTGAATGACCAGGTTCGGCCACCCCCGCCGCCGGAGATTGCATCGACGATCCCCATGCTCGTTGAGCCCATGCTGGCAACAGTCTCTTGCTGCAAAGCAGGGTGCCTGTCGTTTAAGGTCGGCTGGTTGATTGTTTTAGGGATGTCGTGCGTGGTATGTAACATGTGTATATAATGGCCCCGTGTGCAGGTGGTACAGGTGCGTACGGTGTGAGTATGTATGTATATATATATATATATGTAGGTTTGCATGTATATATACACCCGATATATATATATATATATGTATATGTATATGTATATGTATATGTATATGTATATGTATATGTACATGTAGCTGTATCTGTATCTGTATATATGTATATATGTATATATGTATATATGTATATGTATATGTATGTCTTTATAAATACATAAATATATATATATATATAGACAAACTAATATGCACATATGTGTGTGTGACCGTATATAACTTGAAAATCTTATGTATGTATATATACGTGATTGTGTAAGTCTTTATAGCAACTATAGTGTAGANATATATATATATAGACAAACTAATATGCACATATGTGTGTGTGACCGTATATAACTTGAAAATCTTATGTATGTATATATACGTGATTGTGTAAGTCTTTATAGCAACTATAGTGTAGATATGTTTACTATAACACTATATAGTTTATACACACATATGTGTATATACATATATATTTTGAACTGCAGAGAACAGATAAGGAGATCCAAACAAGTGTGGCAGATGCTAGGGTTACCGAACACTCCGCAGTGGCAAATGCCACAGCGGGCGTCGTGGGTTCCGAGGTCGATGCCGAGGCAGCTATTGCTGCCCAGTATGATCGGTTCTGGGGAAAGTACAAGGTGCCATGGAAGTTTTATGAAACGCCAGAACCCAGTGGGGAAACCAAGTTGCAGTTACAGAGTTTGGGCTTGTGGAAACCTGGACACAATGCAGCACAAGACAACATGGCCACCCTTGTGCGTGAAGATCAGCGACAATTGAAGCAAAGCAAAAAGCGCAAGGACAAACCTGAGGATGAAGAGGAAGAGGAAGAGCCCAGCAACAAGACGCAGAAGGTCCAAGCAAAACCAGAGGCAAAAGGGCAAGCACAGGCTACAGCGAAAGCAAAAGCAAAAGNCAAGGACAAACCTGAGGATGAAGAGGAAGAGGAAGAGCCCAGCAACAAGACGCAGAAGGTCCAAGCAAAACCAGAGGCAAAAGGGCAAGCACAGGCTACAGCGAAAGCAAAAGCAAAAGGGAAAGCAAAGGCGACCCCGAAAGCTCGGGCCAAGAAGGCAGTGGATGCAGAGGAAGGAGCCAAGGAGAACCCATCCCCGCCGGCAGAGCCCCCCTCAGCATGCCTAGCAATTGTGCCAGTNAAAGCAAAGGCGACCCCGAAAGCTCGGGCCAAGAAGGCAGTGGATGCAGAGGAAGGAGCCAAGGAGAACCCATCCCCGCCGGCAGAGCCCCCCTCAGCATGCCTAGCAATTGTGCCAGTGCAGCCAGCAGCTTCCAGCAGCATGGGCAACTTTGCAAAGGGATTGTTGGAGATTCAGAAGAAGAGGCGTCGCCGGGCAGGGGACGAAGGTTATAAGCCCTCCTTCGCGCGTCGTGTGCAGCCTACTGGTGAGAGAGCCTCAACACAATGGCTGGCGATCAAAGATGCCTTCAACATGATCATCCGCCGTCATGTTGAAGGATGCGCGTCGACTCACGAGGACAGTCGAAGTACACTCCATTGGATATTTTGCGTACAGTGCTGGTATGGTTTTGGTGTTTGTACATAGCAAAATCGCTGTATATATATATATNTTGAAGGATGCGCGTCGACTCACGAGGACAGTCGAAGTACACTCCATTGGATATTTTGCGTACAGTGCTGGTATGGTTTTGGTGTTTGTACATAGCAAAATCGCTGTATATATATATATATATGCACGTATTCATATATACAAACAAATATAAATATGTGTAGACACTGCATGATGTGTAAATATATACGTATATATACACANGTTTGTACATAGCAAAATCGCTGTATATATATATATATATGCACGTATTCATATATACAAACAAATATAAATATGTGTAGACACTGCATGATGTGTAAATATATACGTATATATACACATGTATGTATGCGTGTATGTACGTATGTACGCATGCATGCATGCGCGCGTATGTATGCATGCATGCATGCATGTATGTACATGTACTGTATGTGTATATATATCTATACATATATNACACATGTATGTATGCGTGTATGTACGTATGTACGCATGCATGCATGCGCGCGTATGTATGCATGCATGCATGCATGTATGTACATGTACTGTATGTGTATATATATCTATACATATATGTATGTATACATATAGGTATGTATGTTTAGGATTTGGGGGGTTAGGGTTTATAGGGTGCATATATATATATATAATATATGTATGTAGTATGACTACTACTGCTACTACAGGGAACGAAGCTGCACCTCCAAATGAAAAGGTAACATATAAAAGGGGTGGGTGAGAGTAAGAAAACTGCACAGCAAAACTGAGAATGGGGTTTTCTAGCAGCATGGAGTGCAATGGTCTTCTATGTGAAGAAGCAGGAGTCGTGCCTGAAACAATATGCCCATACAGTATGGCCAAACATCCCTAGCCCTGTCTCTGCAAGCTTCCCGTGCCACTGAGGTGCTTCCCTGATATTGGGATGGTGTGCCTTGCTGTGCATATATATATACTGAGATCGAGAGAGTTTATGTGCAGCTCGACAACTAGAAGGCCCTATATATACACACCAAACATATGCATATATATATACACACACACCATTTAGCCCCCGTAACTCTGCAAGCCTCTATAAACCTTCTAAGCCTCAATGGGACTTTTGATGAGTCCCTGTACTTATCTAGTTGGTAGTTCTATGCAAACACCGTGCNACACACACACCATTTAGCCCCCGTAACTCTGCAAGCCTCTATAAACCTTCTAAGCCTCAATGGGACTTTTGATGAGTCCCTGTACTTATCTAGTTGGTAGTTCTATGCAAACACCGTGCTCCGGCAGGCGATCGTTAAGCATATAGCGCAGTTCAAGACAAGAGCCTATCTAGCTGTATGAATATATGTCCATCGGTGGATGAACCTATCCATCTATGTATTGAACTGTCCATCCAACATTAGTGTATATATATATATATTTATTTATTT
>BGNK01001579.1:0-32726 GCA_003297005.1 Symbiodinium sp. clade A Y106
ACAAATAAAGACAAAGTTTGCCAAATACGAACATAAATAAGGTTTTGGGCCCTTTACATATAAGCCCTGTTGATCTAATCCCTGTTGTTCTGGTTCGGCGCAAACGGTTAAGGACTAAACCCTGAACCCTAAACCCTAAACCCAAGGTTTAGGGTTTAGAGTTCGGGGTGTGGGACTTAAGGTCAGCCTAAAACCTGACCACCCCAAACTCACCCCCAGGAATCCTGAAACCCTAGTACTAGGGGCCTTAATAATTAGAATAGGTTTCTGGAGGCTCCTTTAAAGGGACCCTTTTAAGGGATCCATAAGGGTTCCTACAAGGCTTCTATGGTATAGGGGCCTTAATAATTTAATTAGAATAGGGTTTTGGGGTATATATGATTATAGTTGTAACTCAGTTATAACAAGGAACCCCCCAAAGTAGCATAGGTAACTATTAAGTCCCTACATTAGACACCCAACCTCTCAATCCCCACACACTCCAACAGGTCCAAGGAACCCTGACAGAACGCTGCCTCAAAAATCCTATCAAACGCTCCAAATCCCTCTAAGGGCTGATAAAGGCCTCTGTGTGTAAAGCGCTTCAGCTGAGCCCCTTTAACCCCCAAAATACCAAACCAGCCAACAAAACCCGGAAACCCCAAACCCCCCTGAACCCCTACTATCGCAGAGATGTGGCTGGCTGGCCCGAAAGCAGCCACGAAGGCCCCAGCGAGACCTCGTGGCTTTTGGATTAAGGGTTCCAGAATTTGGCTTCAGGGCTTGGGGCTCTAATGTAGGAACCTGATTAAGAAACCTTGGGCCTTTATTTGGGTTCCTTATATTATCCTACTATTTTGGTGGTGTAGGCCCAGGGTTTCTTAATCAGGTTCCTACATTAGGGATTACAAGGGGTTTATTTAGGGATTGGGGTTGAAGGATTAGAAAGGCTTAGGATGTAGAACTCAGGGTATAAGGTTTCTATTTCAGGCATCTAGACAGGGTGTTGGAAGCGTCTTATAGGTAAAAGGGTTGCATTGAAGTCATAACGGTTTGGGAGTTTAGGTTTAGGGCTTCGAAAGTTTAGGGATTAGGGATTTTGGTGATCAGGGGTTTGGGGATTGGGAAGGGGGGAGGGCTTCACTGAGTGTTGGGGGGGATCCACAAGAACTCCAACAGGTTTCTATAAGGGTTCTAGACGGGTCTTATTAGGGTTTAGATGTGATTTCTTGAGGGCTCACGGTTTAGGTTTTAGGGGGTTTAGGCGCATTGGGTCGATAATATGAGGGCTTAGACTTCAGAACAGACTAAACTTAACCAAAACCCTAAAGGCCAACGCTCTAAACCCGAAACGATCAGTCCAAGACTCTAACGCCCAAGCTAAAAGAACCCCAAATACCACACCCACAACACCACAAATCCTAAATCCAATACTGAATCCTATGCAGAATGCCACAAAAGCCGAAGCCTACAAACGAACACAACCACAAAACACCGACCCCGAAGCCCTAACCCGTGCTTCAAAACACACTAAGACCTGCAAGCCACATCAATCCAACACTCTACAACTGAGGGGCTGAGCCTAGCCCAAAAAAGGTTAACCTTTTGAATTATAGTAGGATTATATAAGACCCAAAAGGGTAAAGGTTACCTACTCAGCCCCTAAGACAACACTGCAACCCGAAACCCTAATGAAACCCAAATAAACCTTCGAGAAGACCTGCAACCTATTTCGATCTGACCCACCAAGACCAGACCCTAATACTTAGGCCCGACACCCAAAAAAGCCTAAACTTATTAAGACCCCGAATCCATGCCACTAAACCATGAACTCCCAAAGCCCTACAAAACAAACACCAACTTCAAGCCCCAAAGCACCCTTTGAACACAAAACGGGCTTTCACATCCGAAGACCCATGAGTTGCACATCGGCGCCAAGCTCGAGGATATAGACATCCTCGCCGTTGCGCTTGCTAGGGTTTCGGAGTTTAGGGCTTTAGGGGTTTAGGGCCCTAGGGTTTTTTAGGCCCAGCTGCGCTTGCTAGGGTTTAGGGCTTTAGGGGTTTAGGGTTTGGGGTCTTTAAGGCCCAGTTGCGCTTGTTTGAGGGCCTACGTAAAGGATCATGGTACTTAGTAAATAGGGGTATAGGTACTACTACTACTACTACCACTACGACTACCACGGCAACTATAGTTAAAAAAAATACATTACTAATTATAACCTCTATCAGGGTACTCAGGGCTGAGGGTTCCCAGACCCCCAAAGAATCTAGCCAAGTGCGAACCCCTAACTTGGGACCCTACACTACTAAGAGGCACTTCATAGGAACCGCCTTAAGGGATCTACTTCCTGGATCCAGGCGTTAGGGCTTAAGGCTTGGGGTTTGAATCTCAGGTCTGAAGGCTTAATTTTCAATTCGATGGGGCATTCTGGGGTTGAAAGTTCGGTTTAGAGTGTGCTTTAGGGCTTCGGGTTGAAATTTCGGTTCATACCGCTTGCAGCTCTTTGTTCTATAGGGCTTTCTAGCTTGCTTATACCAGGATGTTGCTTTTGCATTACGGTTGATGGACAAAATCCTGCATTACCCTTTATAAGGAATATACCATAATTCCCATAGTTTAGGGTCCTTAGGGTCATGCAGGATTTTGTCCATCAACCGTAGGGCTCAGGATTGCAATTTCGGCTTGTAGGGCTCCATTCTAAATTCAAGGACTCAGGTTGATTATCGGCAGGGCTATGAAAGTTTCTGATTGGCTTTCGTAGGGTCCAAAGAACCCAATAATTCGGTACTCGGTTTTGGGATAGTAGGTATGTAGGTTAGGATTTTGGAGAGTAGGTGATTATTGGGTACTTGGACCCTTGGGGATAGGGCTATGTGGAGATTTAGACTTGTCAGACTCCTTTGTAAAAGGCTCTTTGCGGGTTTTCCGGAAGGTTTCGGGATTTATCTTCAGCCTTTTGGGCTGTGTGGATTGGGGGTTTCAAGCTTAGGGCCAAGATGATACTAACCTGCAGTTGCACAGATTGTACTATACTAAACTCAAGTACCCAACCAGGCACGTCGGACCCTCCAGGTTAAGGTAGGCAGTGGTTGCGGCTGTTTAGGACCTATACGTTGGTATCCATTGTACTTTCTTGTGTCACCTTACAGGATCCCACATAATACGAAATTTGCTAAACCAAGAAAAGCAGCTACACTGGAGACTAAAATAAAGGTGTAGGAATCAGGATCTAAGGCGCGCCCCTAAGGGGAGACCCTGTCTCAGAGACGCTCGAAGTCTGGATGGTCCTTCACCAGGAAGAGAACCTCGGATATCGAGGGGTGGCGACTTAAACCCCTATGTAGCGAAAACCGGACCTTAAAGTATTTGGTGTCAGAGGGCATACAGGAAGTTTTGGCTTCTGCTATAAAGACCGGCTCAAAGCCGCGAAACAATCCGCACTTGGAGGTTCATGGGTACTTATAGGTGGGGCTATAAGTAAGGTAGCTATACTTATAACCCTTATTAGGGGACTTATAACCCCACTTATATCTACTCATGAACCCGCAAGCAGGGGAGACTTCGCATGCGGAACTACGTAATGTAGGGGACTTAATACTTCGAACAACATTGTGGTGGTATGTTATACTGGACGACAAAAATAGTTATAGTAAGCAACCCCAGCATTGGAGCCGTTAAGTATTTAGGGCTCCTATGTGACATTCACTGGCACAATTATGTACTAATGTACCATGTATCTCTACGATCCTATGACCTGCATAAGATCACTGCTTGCCCCTCAACCCTGAACCCCATAGCCTAAACAGGTCTTTTCCCACACCCAGAAGCCGGCGATGATTCCATATGTATGTCTTTGCATGGCACCTAGATATGAAGAAGCATTTGTGCCGCCGTAGAAAACCGGCGCATTCCTAACAGTTCAATATGTTCAACGGCCGGAACCACTCCAGACGGCCACGCAATCATATTCGACTCTTTGTTGATGACGAGGTTTCTCTATCAACCCAGTACAGCTGACAAACATCCCAAATTTCCAGACCGCCTCTTCATGGCCAAAGAGCACTTCCTGAGGCCAAGGGCGACACCAAGGACAGTGCAAAGCCGAATTTCTGCAACCACGTGTGGCCTGGATTGAGATTTAGGCTTTGCAATCGGCTTACTTTAAGGCAGGTCGTGTGTGTTCTGTTGCGAAGTTTTCATGAAGGGTTTCGAAACCTAACCGCTCGCCGCACCCCGTTCCTAGCGGATCCAAGCAGCCGGAGGTCAATGTCGACGGCCTGGGACACTGCAGACCCTTTTTGATGGGTTTATCAAACAGGGTGCGGATGGGGGGGAATTGTATATGTGTTGATATATTGGTTTCGGGCTTAGGATTGTCGGGCTCGGGGATTCTTAGGAGCTTATGGTTTGTTGCTCAGGGTTTAGCGTCCAGGAGCACGTGTGCAATCGCAATCTTAAACTGGAAGTCCTCGTGAATGGAGCTATTGTTTTCGGGGGGAAGGGGCAGGGGGACCAAGTGCGTTCTCATCGGGAGCTTCTGAATTTAAGAGCATAGTCCAAAGTAGTCACATTTTTGACCTTCGACCCGGAAGTAGATTGCGAGAATGTATCTGTATATACGTTCTAGATCACGGAGCTGCTGGTATTTCCCACTGCAAAGGGTCCTAAGTACCTATATGGGGATACTTACCCAAACCATAATGGGAATTCCTACTATAGAAACCTTCCTTTCTACTGTTTAAGCACTTGGGGCCCTTTGGGTGGATTCGTTTTTAAAGTTGAGTTGACTGTTGTCCGCCGGTGCCGGCACTCAACTAACATACACTCACTTCTCCCGGACCGACAGCATCACGATTATCCCGGAGTTGCTACATCTCATACCCAGGAACCTACACAGTATCTTGCAGAGTTGGATGCATCAGCACTACCTCAAACCCCACCACCATGAACCCTTAGGGTTCACTGTCGCACTACCCAGCCCTGAAGCCCAAAAGCCTACAACCCGAAACTCTATGGCTAGCGTCCGAGATTCAATAGCGTACGGATAAGTAACATTAGGTAGCACACATACTAACTAAACCTTACCACCCTGAAAACTTCAGACTCGTGTCCATCAGCCCCTACTTATGCCGAGCACTGAGCAACCTCTCAACCTAAACCCTAAACCCTAAACCCTCATAAACCCCTAAACCCCATAAGCCCCTAAACCCTAAAGCCCATAAGCTCCTAAACCCTAAACCCCATAAGCCCCTAAACCCGGCGAATCCGATACATGAACATGTATTCGTAGGGGCTGAGTACCCTCGCCCAAGAAAGGGGGTCACCAATTCAAGTATGGTAGGATTATATAAACCCTAAGGGGTTAAAGGCTACCTACTTAGCTACTAAGTATTTTAGAATTTGGGGGTTGGTGGCGAAGGTGGATGCCAAGTGGCAATTTTGCGCGGGTACGCTTTCTGCCTCCCACTATAGGACTGGACGGTATAGTGCGAAAGAGCGCCCCCCGTGCCGAAAACCTTGTGAAACTTCTTTCATTCTCATCTCCCTTGGTATCAAAACCCAACACTTTGGGCACTGCCCCCAATCTGCTATTTATACCCTTAATATGACACCTCATGTAGACCGTTGCAGGACGGGGGCACACTGAGGGACTGGCTTCTCCGAGGCGGAGTTGGGATCCGCTGCAGGGCAGCTCGGCGACTCTGCCATCACCCCTAAACCCTAAACCGTAAAAAGCTAAAATACTGCAACGATGGAGCGGAGGCAGGCGAGATCTTTGCTCAAAGGATCTAATCTTTCGCCAGGTGGAAGTTAGGCGGAGCTAGGTGCATATATTTCTATGCATGTGTGTGTATATATATATGTATATATATATATATGTATATGTATGTATATATGTATGTGTATATATATATATATATGAAACATATGAAAATGGAGTGTGCACTATTATTATTATATGTATGTATATATATATATATATGTAGTTATCTGCCTAGCTAGCTAGCCATCCATGTATACATACGCGGTGTGGGGCTTAGGGCTCTAGGGTTCGGGTCGCGGGCTTCGGGCTGGAAATGCCGGGCTCACGCGGCTTAAGATTTTGGATTTAGGTTTTAGGGTTTAGGGTTTAGGATTTTGGATCTTCCCCTTGTTGCGTCGGCCATGGACTTCTGGTTTCGGCTTGGGGGCTTGGGGTTTAGGGTTTAGGGTAGTCTGCAGAGCACCTATGACATGGGTCAGCGACTCTAAACCCTGAAATAAACCCTAGGCCCCTATTTAAATCCTAAACCCTAAACTCTAAAACCCTAAACCCTAAACCCCTAGCTAACCCCTAAACCCTCCGCAAGTCCTGGAGCCAGGAGGGTTCTCCGTCCGGCAGAAAACCGGCAGTTCAGCTCTGGAGCAACATCCTTTTGGGATTTCAGGCTGGTGGACTGACTCCTGCAAATCTTTAGGATTTCGGAGTTTAGGGGTCTAGGTCTGTTGGTCCAGGGTTGAGGGTTTAGGGGTTTAGAGTTTAGGATGCATTACCTGATCGACCTTAAATTACCCATGTGTGCGGTGAACGGAATAATGCAGGATTCTCCGGGCTTTGGGTGCCCGTAGCGGGGATGTCGGACACCCTACAGTCAGTAGGGGGTATAGGGCATTACGGAAAATATGAGAAACCCTATATACCGTAGGAATCCTCATAGTTGTGTGCGAGTCTAATTAGGGCCCCAAAAAAGCACATAAGCAAAAATTGGGATAGGGATATCCCATATAAACCCCCTTATAGTGAAGCCCAATAAGGTAGGCATATCCCTATAAAATGCTTAGGCTTTTGTGCGTTTTGGGTCCCTAACTAATGTGTTTTATTGAGGAACCCTGCAGAAATGAACCCGCCAAGCCCTGCCGCCGGCCGATGGGTTAAAAACGTATGAACGCAAGGCCCCAGACCTAATGTAGGAACCTGATTAAGAAACCCTGGTCCTATAACCACCATATAGTAGGATTCATATAAGGAACCCTAATAAAGGCCCAAGGTTTCAAAATCGGGTTCCTACATTAGCCTAAACTTCTAGACCCGCACGCCTTGAAGTATAGGGCGTGTGATAGGGGACTGAACGATTAGAACAGGTTCTTGAGGTTAGACCGAAGAGTAACCTAGGACCTAGGAATAAAAAGGGTGCCCTTTTTGGTTTAAAGGGAGTTATAAGGGAACCTGAACCCTAAAAAGGGAATAAGGGCTTACTCTGGGTCCTAGGAGGTGTGCTATACCGTAACTATGAGGGACTTATAGGGGGGATTATGAAGGAATCTTATTCGGTTGATCTTCAGGTTACCGGGGTCGACATGCTGCTTGTACCAGGGCACGGAACACAACCCCAAAACCCAGCATCAGTATAAGGGCCCGATGATTGGAAGACAGTGGTGGGGTGTATTATTAGATTCGGACTCCGGGCAAAATGCGGCATCACTAATTAATTCAATGTGTCCAAGAAGTACAAGGCAAAAGCGCAACATTGTTTCTCTGTGGTCGCACGACAGGGAACACCGAATTCGTTGCTGTCTCTGTTTGTTTTGGGCTTTGGGGTTTAGGGCCGTGAGGACACCAAATACTAAACTAATTTCAGAGATGTTTTTGCAAAATTTTGCAGAGCCCCAAACACACTTCAACAGAAACGAAATCCACAGCGTGTCGCATTCAATGGAAGTGTACGTTCATCGTTTAAGAGGCACTCGCCAAAAAAAGCAAAGACAAACACTGCAATATGAACCCCTTGAAGCAGGTGACTGAACCGATCCATACAGTCCTCATTTACTGATCCAAAAGGCCCCCCAGCAAAAGACAATTAAACCCTAAAAGCCTGACCCACCCTGCACCCTATAGACCCTAAACCCTAAGCCGCGCTTTTGGTGCTATGTTCGATTCTTCCGGGCTTCAAACTCGCAAAGCCTGCATCCTTATACCACTAGAGCCCTGCACATGAAGAAATTCTCGAGCATGAAAACTCTAAATGATTAAAACCTAAAGCAAAAATCTAAACTACTACCCTTAGGCTCCATAGTAGTTCCTTTTTGGGGTTCGTATTTAGGATCCTATAAGGTAATCACTAAAAAGGAACTACTATGGAGCCTATGGGTAAACCCTAAACTTTCCCTGAACCCCGGAGCTTGAATCCTAAACTAAACCCTACGGAGCACAGCTCAGCTGCTCTTCAGCTGGAACGAAACCTCGGAATGATTTTTGCAGAGTCAGGATTTACTAAGTGGCGGGGTGTTCTAGGATTCTATCTGTTGCAATCTTAAGCGTTGTTGTCCTATCGTTTCGTGCGGGGTGGGGGGTGGGGAGCGAGTGTGGCGTGTCTTGGCTTAGGTTTCTGCGGTGTTGTGGTTGAGGCTCGCTATGGGGCTCACTTCATCTGGCGACCCCTGCAGGCGAAGACAGGCCTGTCGGGTTAATGTAGGGGCCTCAACTCTCCTCTTCAACAACCGGGCCCCAAAAACTTCAAACTTTTTAAGATGGAGCTGGTACATAAGGCCAAAAAGTTTAAAGTTCCCCCGATCACTAAGCCAATGATTAGCATAAGGGTTGGGCTTTACAGTATAACCATGGTCAGGAACCCTAGCTGTAAAGGTGCCTTCCAAGGGATCAAATGGGCATCTCGCTGCGGCGGCTGTCCAAAAAGGCCTGGGCTTGGTGTTTATCCGAGCGACAGTCAGTGGCAGATGCTCCATGCAGGTGGATGGCGGATGGATGTGCGCGTCCACCTGACGCAACCCTAAACCCCTAAGCCCAAACCCCTAAACCATAAACCGTCAGCTATCGGAATGTAGGTCGGGGGGGTTCAGCCCTTGGGTTAGGCCTTCGGGGTTCAGAGTTTGGGTGAAGGGTTGAGATCTCAAGGTGAAAACTTTAAGGGCTGAAGGGCTCGAGCCCGATCGGAGAGGAAGGGAAGGGCTCAGGCTTGGCGAGGCAATCATGATCAGCATATTCTTATAGGGTTGAGGAAATGGGATTTAAGATTGAAGAGCTAGGATTTAGAAGCGGGGGTATATAGGTTGTAGGACCAGGATTTAGGATTTGAGTTCAGGATTCAGGAAAGGGCTTAAAGTGTATTCAGCTACACCTAAGAACTACCTGTGGCCTAGAAAACCTACCGTGTTAAACTGTCTCATTTTGTGAAAACATAATGATGAACCCCCAAAAAGGTAGGTTTTTTCGGCGACAGGTAAGACTTAGGGTCTATGATATAGGACTACTGACCTGGACGGGGGGATTTGTGATTGCCGGATCTTGAAGCTCTTGGGACATGATTCAACCCGTCATGACACCAAAAACCCCAAACCCTGGCGGCTTTATCTCAAGCTTTAGGTCTTCAAGTTCCCCCCAAACCCTAAATCTTGGGGTTTTCAGGATTTTTTGTAAGCTTTGCAATGCATTTCTTGAAAGCTTAGTTGGACCCCAAACCTTGGTACGGAAACTTAGGGGTTCAGGGCTCTAGGTTTTAGGGTTTTGGGGTTCAGGGTTTGGGGTATAGGGGTATAGGGGTATAGGGGTTAGGTTGTAGGGTTTTGGGGCTTGGGCTATCACTAAGCCCTACACCTGCACCCGAAAATATCTACGCTGTAGGGTTCCTCATTACGGTGTCTCAAAGGATGCAATTCCCAAGCTATAGCACCCTTCACGGAATCGTCCCTGAATATACTTTTCCACCCGATCTGGGCCGTCGGACGAGGTCCAGGCCCCGGTAGAAAACCTCAAAGAAGCCACATGTTCTGTAGCAGCCCAGCGAACTAATGTAGGGTCAACAAAAACGGGTGGAGGATTATTTAGGTATTTTTTTTGTTTTTCGGTCTTTTTTTGCCCCCACGTCCTGTTATTTACACAGGATGCTGGCTGCATGTGTCGCCCCGCTGTGGTGCCGTGCACAATTTTCGTTGATTTGATTTCTGGGTCCCGCGTCTTATTTTCCGCACAAGATGCTGGCTGCGTCTGTCTCCTGCTGTGGTGCGGTGTTCACTGCTCGTTGACGTCTGTCATTTGCACTTGGTGCTGTTGTTGTTGTTGTCACTGTAGTTGTAGTTGAAGTTGAAAACGTAATGTAGTTGAAGCTAAACTCGTAGTTGTCGTCGTCGTCGTCGTAGTAGTAGTAGTAGTAGTTGATGTTGTTGTAGTGGTTGTTGTTTCTGCGTGGTGGTGGTCTTCGTGTTGTTGCTGCTGCTGCTGATGTTGTTGTTGCTGTCGCTGTTGCTGCTGCTGCTGTTGTTGTTGTTGTTGATGATGCTGAAGTTGTAGTTGTTGCCGTTGTGGAATGTGGTTGTAGTTGTCGTTGTATGGTAGTTGTAGATGTTGTTGATATTGATATCGTCATTGTCGCGGTTGTGTTGTTGTTGTTGTTGCTGGTGTTGTTGTTGCTGTGGTCTGTGGTTAGTGTGGTTGTTGTAGTTCTTGTGGTCGTTGCTGCTGCTGTTGCTGTTGCGGTTGTTGCTGTTGTTGCTGCTGCTGTTGTTGTTGTCGTTGTCGTTGTCGGTGTTGTTGTTGTTGCTGCAGTTGTTGCAGTTGTTGTTGTTGTTGTAAACCTGTTGAGACAACACAACTTGGAGAAACTTGGACTAGGATTTGTCAACTGAGCTCAATGACGAAGACCCAATCAGCTTGAAACTGTCGTTCCTCTGTTTTGCAAAACCCAACCGCTTACATCAGCAGTCATTGAAAGCATCTTTGGTACCGACAGCCGACTTATGAGTCCAAACAAGCTCGCTAGAAACCTAACTTCGTCTGGGTTTGGATTTGGGCCGACGAAACTGCAGAGGTGTCTAAGACTGAACGCCAGGGGGCAACACTTGCGGTCGCAATGTATGTATATCCCCCCCAATGGTATCCCCCCCCTCCCCCCACCCTCCCCAAGCCGAAACTGTGTGACTGTGCACACTTTTTCCACGTGAGGGCTCCAAAAGCGACAACTGTCACGAGGATCGCGTCCCAAGACGCCCGATCCGTGTGACTTTTCAGGCACGACTCTCCCGTGAGCGTGCCAAAGCCGAAGCCATCAACTGTCACGAGGATCGCGTCCCATGTGGACTGCGACAAACAAGGCAGCAGTCACGCGGACCGTGTTCCCTGACAGGCCCGATCCCTGTGACAGTTGACCCATTGCAACCTTGCAATTGCCCCAAAGCGACAACTGTCACAAAGATCGTGGCCCCACGGTCAATAAAGCCATAATCGTCAGCAGGCACGTGGGCAGAAGATACCCGACGACCAACCAAAGACACACTAAGATGATTGTGATAATAATGATCATGATTATCGTCATCATCATCATCAATATCATCATGAGCATGGGTTTACCAAACCCCCCAAGCAGATCCAAACGTGCGGGGGGGAACCCCCCAACCCCCACCACGCCACAGGGGGGGAAGGGGGGAACCACCANAAGACGGCACACGAGATACGGAACTGTGACTGGAGTTCAGACGTGTGCTCTTCCGATCTATCATATACATATATATATATATATAAAGCATGCGCAAACGTCATGTGGGTTTGCTAGGCTAAGGTTTCATCAGCTTTGCAAACAGCGTGCAGGCGTGCCACGTCTTCCCACCATTCGCATTTGTTATAACGTTTTCTTGCGATGGCATGGCAAAGATGCTGGTGCGTTGGCGTTCGGGAGGCATCCAGGAAGTGGCGCCTCTTTTTCGTCTTGCGTGGGCAGCTGTGTCAAAGCGCACCGGGCGGAGGTGGCTTCGATAGCAGGCCGGCATCAGCCAGCCTGCGGTAACTCGTCTCTTTCGTTGCGGCCCGGAAGAAATCTCAAGCAGAAGTCTTGGAACGACAGTGGTTTCGCAAAACAAATCCCAGCAGGGACAGGAGCCTGGCCTCTGAAGGGCTCGCCTGAGCTGCTGCAAGGATGCTGCTTGAACTCATGCTTGTTCTTGGACTTATGTGGAGACAACACCATATGTAGGAGAACCACCCAGGAAACTGACGAGTCTGAGTCCTAGGCTTCGGGGCCAGGCCGCGCCGATGCTCTTCCTGGCACGGCCTTGTAGAGGAATGAACCGGGTGGAACGGTGGAGCACAGGTGCAAGAAACTGAAACGGGATGCCTTGACGGCTTTGGAGAGTGATGATCTGCAACATACGTGATCTCCGAGCGCTAAGTAGCGGCGTTTCCTCGCAGTGACAATGATGTAAGCGTGGCAAGACACGCAGCATGTGACCATTATAGCACACGACAGCTACTATAGCTGCTAACACCAACAGGAGCATGATGAGACCAGCGGTCACTGGCTCAAGCAGCAACAACGACAACAAAGGTAAGCTTCGATGGATGACGGCTTCGCAAGCAGCAGAAGCCCCGCTTCAGCGATGCGCACCAGCAGCAACAATCAAAGCAGCTGCAGAAGCAAGGGCAGCAGCACCACTGCCGACCAGAGACTGCAGTCTCGCAACAACGGGTGCTTGAGTGAAGCGCAGCGGCTCAGGGCTTGACGGTCCACGGAACCCCAGCATCTTGGCCGCGTGGGCGAGGTGCGATGCTGTAAGACTCAGGAGCTTGGTGCATGCATGCCCGAAAGTCTACGTATACTTCAGAGACGCTGGAAATTGAGCGCCAGGCGCGCCGAGATCCCGCGAGCTGCTGCATCCCACACGAAGACATGCCTGGATGCGAAGTTGCCGGGGACACGCTACCGTGACTCTATCTTGCCTCGGAGTGGTCTTGTTTGTATTTACCTCACAGCCGACCGCCAGCACCCCAGGCAGGAAGAAGCTTCGCCGAGATTATGGTGTTGTAGAAGTAGATGTGTAAATTCTCTGACCGGGCTTCGCTGAAAAACATGTAAATTTACAATAATCTTGCATGCTACCGCTCCCCCGCCTACGGCCTCGGCTGGAGCAGCTTGGCCAAATGGTGTGTGGTAACCCAGAGCCTAGACCCGGAAAGTTTCGATCCTCAACTTCCTCAACTTTGAAGACCTGAGCACTGATGGTGTTTCAAAGCTGAGGTACCCCCCTTGCTGCTGGCGCCGTATCTTGGAGAAGCCCATGTGACCCAGCACTGACGCTAATGAGAGCAGGACAACTTCTGCAGACGCAGAACCGAGACCCCAAAATGGTAAAGACCGCAACTTCGAATACTTAACCCGAAACAGTGATAGTTACGGTTGTGTTGCTAGTTCTGACGCAATACAAGGAAGACAACATTATAACCGGCATGAGCTTTGTTGAACTCTTCCTAGTTCTTGCTAGTGCCCCTTACTTCTTTTCGTTTTCTTTGCCACGAGCAGAATGCCTCGAAGCCCCATCCTCGACCTTGCATGTCAAAGAGACAAAGTTAAAAAAGGAACGTTAGGGCCCGAAATGTTCTTACATGTTTTCGACTTCTTCTCCGGTGCCTGCTGCTCCGCAGGCTCTGGCCCCGCAAGGGCCTTCGACGGCTTGTGGCATCCAAAAGCCGAACAAATTCACTCCGCAACTTCGAAGACCCAAGGCTCAGTATGCTTTGCCTGGAAGGTCAAAGAGACACCCATGAGAAAGGAACGTGACAACCCACAAGATGTGACATGTTTTCGGTTCCTGCTCCGGCACCTCCTGCTCCACATGCTGTGGCCCCAAAGCCTTCGATGGTGTGTGGCACCCAAAAACCCAGCACGTACAGGCCTCAACTTAGAAAACCCAAACTAGGGTAAGACTGCAGGCTTCCCAGCTTTCCTAACGCCCGCTAGTTTTGCTTCGTGCTCCGTACCGCTGAACAGAAGGCCTCGAAGCCCTAAGAAACACCCTTTTCCGCATGTCAATTAGTTTTTCTTGGTGACTCATTATTGTTGAGAATCCTGCGAAGCGGCTGCAGTCGTGTCCTTGACGTTCAGCTGCTGCCTTCACCAAGGTTTTCTGAAAGTTGGCTTTGGTGCAAGTCAGTGGCATCATAACAGATGACGGATATTCCGATAAACGATGGACAATCTCCTGCTAGACGCATCCAGTGGGGGCCGCGACGCTCAAGATCAGGAAAAAAATTAGTATCCATGGCTTCATCAGAAACCGAGCACGCCACGATGCAAGCGAGGCGCAGCACTCGGGGCTTCAGACCACAGTAGCAGCACCGAGGCGCCATTGCTGGGGTGGACTGGGCGGCAAGTTTCGAATGCTGACACCAAACATGAGCTACTTTCTTTTTGGCGAGCATACGAAACACCGGCCCGCAGAACTGCAGCAGTGACATGCATCGGCCTGAACAACAATCACGAAAAAAGTCATGCTAGCAGTCGAGGCACACATCCACAGTGCCAACACTGAATCTCTGATTTGCCGAGCGCAAGCAGAGCCATCATTAAATGTTTTAGCTGCTATGTGTTTCAAAACCAAGGAATCTAGTCAGGATGCTTGAACAGTCAGTGAGGATGCTTGAACTCTGAAGTTCGGAGTCCTGCAAGAACAAATGCTGCCGGGCATGCACTGCTGTCGACGGCCTAACAAAGTGAGCCTTCACATGCTTGATGGAGGCTATATCCAAGCTTTCCAATGATAATCATAACAATAATGGAAGGAAGAAGAACGATAGTACTAATGATAGCAACAATAGTAACATTACTAACCAGACCAAAAAGACGTATACATACTATATACACTATATATATATATACACTGTGCACATAGTATACACACCTCATATAGAATCTATGCATGCTATGCATACATATTTGTATATATATACACATAGACACACATATATATGTCTAGATGTATGTCGACAATGTATTTTGCAATAGTACTTCTAATGCTTATACTTGCGGCTGTTGGTCATACTGTTGCTACTGCCGTCGATATCGTCATTGTTGTTGTTGTTGCTGTGATGCCGTCTCTTGATATAGTTACTGTATGTTGGTCTTACGGTTATGATTATTAATAGTAGTAGTATGATTCGTATGACTTGGATTAAGGTTGAGGGTGTGGGTGTTCTCCGTTCCTTCCTTCTTATCTTCCTTCCTGTATTGCTTCCTTTGTTTCTCCTTCCTTCCTTCCTTCCCTTATTCCTTTCTTCCTTGGCATTCCTTCCTTCCTTTGGGGGTTCTCCATTCGTTCCTTTTTATCTTCCTTCCTTCCTTCCTTTCTTGCTTCCTTTGTTTCTCCTTCCTTCCTTCCCTCCTTCCTCTCTTCCTTCCTGCCTTCCTTCCTTTCTCCTGGCATTCCTTCCTTCCTTCCTTTCTTCCTTCCGGGGTTCTCCGTTCGTTCCTTCTTATCTTTCTTTCTTCCTTTCTTGCTTCCTTTTTTTCTCCTTGCTTCCTTCCTTCCTTCCCTCCTTCCTTTCTTCCTTCCTTCCTTTCTTTCTCCCGGCATTCCTTCCTTCCTTCCTTCATTGCCTTCGAAG
Source organism: Symbiodinium sp. clade A Y106 (assembly GCA_003297005.1). Classification (NCBI taxonomy): domain Eukaryota; class Dinophyceae; order Suessiales; family Symbiodiniaceae; genus Symbiodinium; species Symbiodinium sp. clade A. The sequence goes on from BGNK01001579.1 coordinate 15,347, forward strand.
GGACCCCTCCAGCAAAAGAAAAAGGACCGAAAAAATAACCCATCCTATAATAATTAGCACGAGGTTTGGGGGTATATTATACTATAATCAAAATTAAGGACTCCCCAAAACCCCATTCTAATTATTAAGGGCCCTATATTACAGTAGCTTAGCGCTTAAGGCTGTTTACGGTTTTGGGGATCTTTACAGTGTGTCACTATCCTCGGTCTTAAGGATTAGGGTGTTCGGATATATATATATATATATATATATATATAGGTAGCTAGCTGCCTGTGGAGCTGCCTGTGCGTACTGTACCTATGTGCTAATGGTACATATGTGTGTATATATATCTATACTACACAGAGAGGGACAGAGAGAGACGGAGAGAGAGAGAGAGAGAGAGGGAGCGAGAGAGAGAGCGAGAGAGAGAGAGACAGAGACTGAGAGAAAGAGAGAAAGAACAAAAGAGAGAGAGCGACAGAGAGCGACAGAGAGAGAGAGAGAGAAGGAGGGGGAGAGCCATACTGAAGTGAGGCATCATCCATTAGGTGACTGCCTTTCAGCACCATATATTAAGAAAACCTTCGACAGAACCCCAAGTAATAGGATCCCTGCTCCTGAGGAGGGAGCCCCAAACTCTGCAAAAAAAAGCACAGCAGCAAAGCAGCACGGAAAAAATTTAAAGCAAAACCTTGAACTATCGTTTAGAGCTCGGAATCGGCCCCTGCTTGCCTCCTCGACGCCCTCAACCCGACAACCCTGAATCTGATCTACCCTCAACCTTGAAACAAAATCGGTAAGCCACGGTTTAGGGTTTACGTATAGTCTCCATTGTAGTTCCTTTTTTGGTTAACCAAAATCTCTATTAGAGGATCCTAACCATAAAACTGGGGTAGGGTTTAGGGTTTACATACAACCATGTCAAATCATAAAGCAAAGCCTATGAAATCACTGATCAGCCAAATCCAGGCAAGCCTGGCGGTCCCGATGTCCAAACAGTCAGGCTTTAGGCCCAGGATGCCCTACTCTAAATGGCTTTGGGCATCTTAAACCTTGGACTCTTGCCCAAACCCGCCAAAGGCGTGAACTAAGGCTCTAGGAAGCCCCTATAAAGTCAAACCCCCATACTTAAAGCCCTAAACTCTCAACCCTAAACCCATATAAGGACCCTTAAAAGGCCTATATCAGGAAGTACAGTCCCTGACCCCCCTCCCCAAGAAACCCCTATGGGTCCCTATGACAAAATGAGTCCAAGCGGCATAGTCCCGCTGCAGTAGGTCAAGCATAAACTCGTCTTGCTTGGAGTCGCCTTGGAAGCTTGGATTTCGAGAAAAAACACCTACCCAGAGATCCCAATACCCCTTAATTAAGGAATATACCTTAAATCATAATATGAAGGCCTCTATAATTTAAGGTATTCCTTATTTCAGGGATACTGGGTTCTCTGGGTACAAACCCGACAGCCTGACTCTGTAAAGTAGCAAATTTCCCAGGACGGCAAGCTTCCCCTAAGGGTCCATGTACCCAAATAGTATGTACTTTGGGCCCAATGTATCTATATAGGGAGTGCTTTGAGGCCAAAGTATATACTATTTGGGTACATGGACCCTTAGGGTTCTGGAGCAAGAGAGCTGGATGTGACCAGGCATGCGCTTTGCCATACAGCCTGAAGTTCGAAACAGAACCTGAATCAGGTAACCCTAGCTGCACAAACCCAACCCTGAACCCAAAACCCTGCGTCGAGAGAGACAGAGGGACAAAGGGAGGGTTTGTTTCTCTTGCAGTTACAGAGCAACAAGAGGACTGCTTGGAACCCCAGCAAACCTCTAGGTTTTCCCGCAAGCCCTTTCCCAAAGGATCCATGTACCCAAATAGTATATACTTAAGCCTTAAGGTAGTCTCTATATTGGTACTTTGGGGCCAAAGTATATACTATTTGGGTACATGGATCCTTTGGGTTTCAACTCTCAAACCTGCATCCCCAAAGCTCTATCCCCAAACCCAAACGCCCGAAATATGCGCTAAACGCCTCGACTTTCAGAAATATTACCACTATGGGCTATTCGACCCTAAAGATCCCTATTAGGACCCTATTAAGGGTAGATTAAGGTACCCTTTAGGTCTAATAGCCCATAGTGGTAGGTATCACTATGAGCCTGGAGAGGGCTCTGAGGTTGCTGCCGCCCTCGGCCGTGCCGAAAGCATCACTCAGGCCAGCACCTGACGTAACACCAGGCTAGTATAGGGGACTTAGTAATTAGACTAGGGTTTTGGGGCCAATTATACAGGTAATTATTTAGGCCCGAACAGTACCCGAAGAGGCCAAGAGCCTCCTGACCGGTTTAGGGGCCCAACAATAAGCACATAAGCAAAAATAAGGTTAGGGATATCCCATCTACTAGAAAATCGCCTTATAATGAAGCCCCATAAGGTAGGGATATCCCGCCAAAATGCTTCTGCTTATGTCCTTTTTGGTCCCTAGTTCGACTTTAGGGCTAGGGTAGCCTTCAACGAGGAGGTTTGTAAACCCTAAACTTGCCCTTAAACCTAACAGGGAGTTTCCGAAAATTAGGGGTACCTTATTTGGGGGTCCTTATAACAAGGATCCTAGTATTTAGGGTGCTATATTAGGGTTCCCTATTTTCGGAAACCCCTAAAGGATTCTATAAGGACTTGTTATAAGACTCTAAGACCATTCTAGGAGCCTCTGTCGGGGTCTAGGAGAAACTGAAATTGAAGGGTCAGGGCACTTGTTCTGTTGTGGGCTCAAAGATAAAGGGTAATTAGTTAAGAATTCTGTTCCTAGGTGGCTTAAAACCCAATTCCGAAACCGTTAGCGTAGGAATCCAGAAGCAAGAAAAGCGGCGGCAGCACCTGTCAGCAGATGTTTCAGATCCTGGGCTTGGTTCTGCGTATCTGAAAGACAGGATTTAGGCTTTGGGGTGATGGTTTAGGCGTTTAGGGGTTAGGCTTTGGGGTAATGCTTTATTGGTTTAGGGTTTAGGCTTTGGGGGTGATGGTTTGAGGCTTACTTAAAGTTGCTTTAAAAGTCCCATGATCCTTTTAAAGGATGATGGGACTTACAAAAGTAGGGCTATAAGTAAGGAAACTATACCTAGAAGTAGCCTCAATAGGGGTACTTATACCCTTACTCACGAAGTCCCACGATCCCTTAAGTAGGAACCATTTCACCCGAATCCCTGGCCCATCCAGACAAGAACTGACGCATTGAAACCACTAGAGCTCTGAACCCCACCTACAAGTGCCCTGGTCAACCCTGAAACCCAACCTCCCTAAACCCAAAACCCTCATACCTGAAGCGCTGGGCCATACATCCTTGAAGCACTGGGGCACTATGGGCCACGCAGGCCCTACAGCTCCTAAACCGAGCACCAACCCCAAACCACCTGAAACCCTCAGCCCCAATGAACCGTTAAAGAAACTCATTTTCCTTATGCGTATTAGCAGTAGACACCTATGACAATTCCAAGCCACGGGCGCATGCCCAGTTAAGTCTCTCCATGACTAGGTGGCAGTTTGGGAAACCTATTAACTAATTCCCCTTTATGGTTTCTATAGAGGTACCTAGTCAGAATATTTCTAAGGGCCCCTAAACTACGGGCGTCTCTGACTCTCTCAAACAGAGCTTCATGGACTCTCTTGCCGTGCAGAATCCAGCTCTTTAGGGCTTAGGGTTTAGGGTTTACATCAATCGGACTATCGTGGGGAATAGACTGGCGCAACACGATCTCCAGCACCGTTGCTGCTTCACGCCCCCACTCTGTGGATGCTCTTCTGAGCTGCTCAACAACAAGCCCCAGAAAGGGAACCTGACGGCGTTTCCACAAGACACTTGGACATCGAGATAGCCCAGAGTCTACACTAATCACAATGCCATATTGCCCTGTGCAGCTATACGCCGGCAGCTTAATCGCAATATAGTCAAAGGAACCCCAAAAGGCACCCTTCAAAGGAACCCCTCAAAAGGAACGAATCCGTTAAAGGAGGACCGAATGTAGAACCTTCAAAGGAACCTTCTGATTCCTTTAATCGGGCCCTTGAAAGCAATGCATTAAAGGACCCCTTCGAGTCAAAGAAACCCCTTAAAGAAACCCTGTAAACGAAACCTTCAAAGGGGCACTTCAAAGGAACCCTTTGAAGAAAATTTAAAAGAGCCCTTCAGAAGAGTCCCTTAAAGGAACACTACAATAGCCCCTATTACTGGGCTTTGAAGTAACCAGGGAGAAAACAGCATAGACTTTTATTTCGTAATGGTTCCCTTTAAGTAACAGGTCCCCAAAAAGGAATTAAAGTACAGTACCCCAAAGCCCAGATTAACACGCAGAGCTGAAACCGACAGCCAGGATGCCGAGGCTGAAGGCTGGGATTCGCTCCTCTGCTGGCTTGGGTCAGGGAGTCTCCTAAAACGTCCAATACTTGGAGGTTCGTGGGTAGTTACAAGTAGGGTTATAAGTCCCCTAATCAGGGTTATAAGTATAGTTACCTTACTTATAATCCCACTTATAACTACCCATGAACCTCCAAGTAGAACCCAGTAGTTATTCAATAATGGTTCCGGTTTTAGGGTCATACTTAAAATGACATGAATTTTGATACTGCTCCATCGGCGTCCGAGGGCTTCAATGATTTAAACATGTTCGGGTACGAGTTCTGTAGCTTGGTACTTGGGAGAGAATAATAGATTGTGACATCCTAAACCCTAAAACCCTAAACCCTAAACCCCCAAACCCCTAAACCCTAAACCCTAAACCCCTCAACCCTAAACCCCTAAACCCCTAAACCCCTAAACCCTAAAGCCCTATACTGGGGCCCGCAGGATTCGCAATCTTAAGTAGCCAGACTATGTCTATACAGTTATAATATACTGCAGTTTACATATGTACAGTGCACGTTTGTTCGCTCAATTGTCGGCTACTTGCTACGTTTTACAGAACAAGGATCATAGTATTTAAGACTTTGCGGGCTCCGCTTTGTTCGAAAGACCCCATGAACATCTTACATCATGTCATGACACTAAATAGACAAGCACGGCATGGGTTACAGGGATGTAAAGCATAAGCTGAGGCCTGCGCAACGCGAAGTGGCCGGCAACGATGACAGGGCCGTCATGGTCCCTGAAACGTTGCGAAGATCAGGGGACTAACGCGGAATGTTGGGCTTTAGGTGTTTGCGTTTAGGGCTGTACTTATCAACCTTCGTGCATGTTATAGAAGCCCTTGGAATGTACCACCGTTCATATTTTAGATGCCCTCCGGATTTGAGGTACCTTCCTTGTTAACGGATATTTGGCTTTCTAGGTAGCAAAGCCCTAGTAGTCCGGTATCACAGGGGAACAAAAGGACAACCTTTGCAATTCTACTGCACCCAAAAAGGTTAAAGTTGACACCTTATAAGGTTCAGCTACTCTACCATCAAGGAGGGATACCCAGACCACCTAAAGGGTCTACAAAGTAGATCGCTTAAGGAGGTTCCTATAATAAGGGTCCCAAATTAGGGTTTCTACTTTCTGGATCCTTCAGGTGGTCTGTGATACTGGGCTTTCTCGATAGCAACATGCAACTCGTGGGCTGGCTGCCAGGAAAGTGTCTGCACTCGTAACACAAGCCACACCGTTCGTTTAGCGTATCCAGGGTTTAGGCCCCCAACGTTAACGTGCTCAAGACTAGACGTACTTATTATTAGAACCCTTGACTTGAAAAAGACTTTCCCCCTAAACCCTAACCCCTAAACCCTAAACTCTAGATCCCGAGTATATGCTTGGACACAGAGGTTGCGCAGCAATCAAATCCAGAGATCCTCAAATGGAAGTTGCGAGCTAGGACCAGCTTAATCCAGACCTAAGAGTAACCTAGGAATAACCAGGGTTGCCCTTTTTGGCTTCAAAAGGGTTTCAAGGGAACCTGAACCCTAAAAAAGGGAACAAGGGCTTACTCTGGATCCTAGAAGCTGATAAGCGCCATATATATATATATACCCAGACCTTCCAAAATCCCTTAATTAAGGAATATACCCTACTATAACTTATAAGGTATATTGCTTAATTAAGCGATTTTGGAAGGTCTGGGCATAAATATATATATATATATTAAATAACTTGGTTTCCGTCTTATGTTAACTAGTAACTATAAGATAAGGCTTGGGGCATCAGTGTTCCAGGGCTTATGCGGGAGCTATTCATGTAGGAACCTGATTAAGAAACCCTGTGCCTATAACACCAAAATAGTAGGATGCATATAAGGAACCCTAATAAAGGCCCAAGGTTTCTTAATCAGGTTCCTACATTAAACCCCCAAAACCCTTATAGTACCCCTTAAAGGCACCCTTATAGAACCCTAATAAAGGCCCAAGGCTTCTTAAACAGGTTCCTATATTAGGGGATGTTGGAGTCTCTGGCGTGATCCCTTCAAGGCGCCAAGATAGCTTGTGAGCCTGAACCCGTACCCAGACCTTCCAAAATCCCAGAATTAAGGAATATACCTTAAGTTATAGTAGGATCCCTAATGCTGTTGATGGACAAAATCCTGCATGACCTTAAGGACTCTAAACTATGGAAATGATGGTATATTCCTTATAATGGGTAATGCAGGATTTTGTCCATCAACAGTATGATTTAAGGTATATTCCTTATTTTGGAAGGTCTGGGTAGGCCGAAACCCCGAGCTGAAACCCTACAGGGGAGTTTCCGCAAATAGGGGACCCTAATATGGTACCCTAAATGGTAGGATCCTTGTAATCTTAGTTGCCGAGTTCATAAGCCCAAAAAAGTGTAAACTTCCAGTTTTTAAGGGGTTTTTATTATCCCAAAAAGTCTCAAGTTTATAAACTCAGCTACTAAGTAATAATATGGACTTCCGGAAACTCTTAAACCCGTCGAAATTCGGACAAGGCCTATATCCCCAAGAAAAGTCGCTTGTAACCCCCCCCCCCCCAATAAAACACTGCAAAGAAATGCCCCAGGAAAAGAACACAGATATCCTAAACCCTAAAACTTGAACAACCCCTATAAGCACCCCGCAATCAACGTGACTAGAATGGGTGTCCCTCGAACAACAGCCACAAAACAACCCTACAATCGGAAATGCAAGCGATACTTCCCAGAGCCCTACTAAGCCCAAACCCTAGACCTTGACCCTAAAACTACGTTTAGGGTTCAAGGCCCTTGACCCTAACCCTAAACCCTAAACCCTGTCCCCTCAACTCTAAAAATAAACCCTAAACCCTACATCCTACAGAAATTCGACCCCTCTGCCAGTCGCCGGTGTTGGCCTGAGAAGGGCAACGAGCCCGTCGATCCTGGCTGGCCATGGGTTTCTCGCTACTTTGGTCGAACATAGCTTAATTTTCTTTACGCGCCCCTTTCCTTCCGCACACAGGTCTTGGCATCTAGAAGCTGAAGTTTAGGGTTTATGGGTTTACCCATAGGCCCCATAGTAGTTCCTTTTTGGGGTTCATATTTAGAACTCGATGAGGTAATCCCAAAAACGAACTACTATGGGGCCTATGGGTCTAGAGTTTAGGGTTCATGGAAAAAAGGGGACCGCAAACGAAGAAGGCCAACAGGGTGCTACTCAGGAACCTAGTAGACCCTAAACCCCTATAGATCCCTTATAGGACCCTGTAAGGATCCCTTATGGAACCCTTTAATTAAAGAGGGCCTCACTGCCAAAAGGCTTCAAGGCTTGTAGACGGATTGAAGTTTAAAGGCTCAGGATCCAGCATCTGGGTCGATGCATGGTTTAGGGCTCATAAGGGTTTAGGGTTCATAAGGGTTTAGGGTTTAGGGCTCATAAGGGTTTAGGGTTTAGGATTTAGGGCTCATAAGGGTTTAGGGTTTAGGGCGATCCATGGTTTAGGGCTTATAGGAGTTTCCGAAGATTAGGGGTACCTCATTTTGAGGGTCCCTATAATTAATACAAGGACCCCCAACATGAGGTACCCCTGATTTTCGGAATTTAATAGGGATTTCTCTTTAGGGTACTACATCAGGGTCCCCTATTTTGGGAAACTCCCATTTAGGAGTTTGGGCTTAGTGCTTTGTAGTGTGGAGGGTCGGGGCAAGGGTTGGTATTCGGGACCCCAAAAGCACATAAGCATAAGCACTTCTACCTTGTTGGGCTTCATTTTAAGGGGATTTATATGGGATATCCCTAGCCTTATTTTTGCTTCTGTGCTTTTTTGGGGCCCTATTTTAGGGCATCAGGGTTCCCAGGGCGAGTGGATATCGGGTTTGAGTAGGTTTGGGATACACGCAATTCGGAATTTACCGCAGTTCTGTGAAATTGTGCACCTCAGCTAATCCAGAAACTTGTCCATCAGTAAGTTTCAGAGAGGCGCAGGGGTTGTTTGAGCTTAGGTTTCAGGATCCAACATTGCATCAATTATTGGATCCTACCCATTCACCTGGTTAGCCGTTAAAGCCCAAAAAAGGCACAACAACGGAGACAATTGGTAGGGTTGAGTCTTCCGTTTATGTTTCATCAGGGATTGGGATTGAGGGATGGTTTGCGGTTCCAGCGAGGTGACGAGCTCTGGGTGAAGAATTCTAGTATTTTAGCTGTCAAGCCCTCATGGGTTTTTGGTTCCGATCGAACACGGCCTAGGTTTAGGGTTGCGGGTGTAGGACTAGCCCAGCCCGATCAGAAACGGTGAAGTAGCTCCCCATCTCAATGTCGACAGGCGAAACAGCCAAAGCGCTAAACCCTCACCCCTGAACCTGGCAACTACATCTTAAACCTTAAACCGAAACTCTCAACCCGAAGTAACATTTAGCAGGCCCAAACGATGGGCCATAAGCCATAATATAGGGGCCTGAATAATTTTGGGACCCATTAGACCATACTTATTAGAAGGACTCCCCCAAAAATAGTATTGGCAATTATTCCGACCCTATGGTAAGCCATAAAACCACAAACCCTGACCTCCGCTACTTGGAGGTTCATGGGTAGTTATAAGTGGGATTATAAGTAAGGTAACTATACTTATAGCCCTGATTAGGGGACTTATAACCCCACTTATAACTACCCTAAACCCTAAAACCGTAAAAACCTAAACCCCAAATCCCTACTTATAACTACCCGCGAACCTCCAAGTAGGGTCGAGGGGGTTCGAACTCAGGCCCTCCCTCTGCGGAGGGCTCCGGGTTTAGGCCTCAAGTGTTCGGGCTTCAGGGCCTTACAGTAAACCCCATAAAGTCGGAAGCCGGATTAAGGCCAAATAGTGCTGGGATTCCCTATACATTACTGTTAAGGATTGAGGCTATTGGGTTTCCAACTTTTAGGCTTCTCCTGTAGGCCTTGGGGCTTCGGGTTTCGAGTTTCAGGGCAAGAGGGTTTTAGGCTTTAGGGTCCTGGGGTTTTAAGTTTCGGGTCCTGGGGTCTCAGGATTTTCGCTTCAGGGTTTCGGGCGGAGTGGAAAGGGTTCCCGCGACCTGTTTCTTCGTTCAGTCCGATGCTGAAGGGTGGCGAGGGGGCCAGGGGGCGCACTAGCGTTTAACAATGACTTTGGGTACATTTCTGGAAATCAGTGCTTCAGAACCCTGTTTTAAAGTCGTTTCTCCCTTTAATTTAGGGCCCTGAGCCCTCAGCTGCCGCAGAGTGGCTGTGTCGCCGGGTCGCCTCTCTCATGCAGCTCAACACCAAAGTACCTCAGACTCAGGGACGTTCCTTCAGGGATCCGGCGACTTAGTAAGTGTATAGGTACCCTACTTGGGGCAAAATGTGGTTACACAACATAAGTATAGTCACCTTACTTGCAACCCTACTTACGAAGTCCCATGATCCTTTAAGGAAGGGCTGGTAACTGTTCCTTTACGGGTTCTACGATGAGGCTTTCAAAGGGTGTTCTGGTCTAGTAAACATGCCTTAACATTTCGAAGGGCAGAACAGACAAAGCTACGGACGGTGATAATATCCTCATTACTATCATCATTACTAATGCCAGTGCCTCAATTCTCAAAGTTCAGGGTCTCACGCTTACGTTTTGGGGGTTGGAGTATAGGGTTCAGGGGTTGGGAGTTCTGGAATCTGAGCCCGGATGCTGCGAATATCAAGAACTGAATGATTTTTAGAAGATGGGGAAAATGTTTTAGCATAACTCTTTACGGACTATAAGGGGATACTACTCATACTACTTTCTACTAGTTAGTCATACGACACATTACCCATCTCCTACCAAAAATCAAAACCTCTACCCTAAACCCTAAACCCTAAACCCCTAAACCCTAAACCCCTAAACCCTAAACGACCTCTATATTTTCTCAGAAGTCGGAGTGGTGTTCAAGCTCGGCCCAAGCAGCTTGAGCCCTCAACATCCGGATCCTCCTATCTGACCCCTGAATCCCTTAGGGTTTAGGGTTTAAGGTTTAGGGTTAAGGGTTTAGGGTCCAATTCTAAACTGCTAAGTCCTAAACCAACAGCCTAGGCCCTACTAAATCACAGCCCCTACGCTCTATTTCTGCCATGCACTTTCTGTGCTCCGGGCGTGACGCGGGTGCCACGCCAAAGCAAGGAGGCTGACACCTCGTGGTAGCGATGGGGGGGTTTGAGGACGGGTTTAGGGGGAAGGGCTTATAGGCTTTAGGTAGGGTCCGTGAATAAGAAAACACGGTAGCAAAGAACAGCATTGCACATTAGGGTCTAGGTAGGTTGCTCCCTGGGATAGTGACCTCTTGCAGACTGCTATCAAAATCGAACAATTAAGATACAAATGATAATACAGTTTTAATGATCCAGCATGAAAATGGCAATACGACTTGTAATAATAACAAAAATAAGACCTACACTATCCTACTTCACTAAGCCGAAGAGGCAAGATACACCTCAACCCCTTGCAAGAGTCCTTGCTTCTCCACATACACTCTATGTTTCTCGGTTACTTTGTTTCTGCCTACATTGTACTGATTAACTACCAGTGTTTTCCGAAAAGTGTAAGATCCGTGTCATAAAAAGAGCTAGCCCAATAAGGCAACCATTGTAGGGTCTAGGTAATCCTTAAGCCCCGAAACCTAAATCTGAAATTACAAAGGTTCGGGGGATGCCCCAGACCACAAACCTTCGAATCTACCTCCTACATCTCAAACCACCCAACATTTGAGGGCTTAGGGTTCAGGGTCCTACCTCCTACATCCGCAAATGCCTTGTGAACCTTTTAATTATGGGGTTCACTGTATAGCCTTGTGTGTGAAAAGACGTACTGTGTGTTTGCACCCGTTCTCAGGTTCTGCGTTATGCGGATATCAAAGTGCAAAGGCACTTCAGGCTTAAGCCAAGAGAGTCCGCCCCATCTCGGAACCATGTAAGACAAGGCAGGCCGTTGGTAGATTGCTGCAAGCGAGGGGCGCGAAACAAACTCTTGTGATTCTCGGACATTGCGCTCTATTCTCAAGACTCAATCGGCCAAAGGCTTCATATACGCCAAAGCCATGTACCTATATAACATGATCTAAGCGTATCTACTTAGGCTTTGAAAGTATGTGCTTTTATACATATATATGTATATATACTTACACACACGTATAGGGACAACTGTATAAAAAGAAACAACAACTGGCTAAGTATCTACGAAATGAGCACATGGAGCCTCAGGAACCCAGACCTTCCAAAATCCCCTAATTAAGGAATATACCTTAAATCATAGTAGGATCCCTAATATGATTTAAGGTACATTCCTTAATTAAGGGATTTTGGAAGGTCTGGGAATATTAGGGGTTTCGGGTCCATCAGGCTGAAGATCCCTAACGTCTGGGAGGATCCAACAAGCGGATCCCTGAAGGGGCTCCCAATAAGTACCCTTACGGTTTAAGGTTTAGGGTTTAGGGTGAAGGGCTTAGGGTTTAGGTTGCCAAATTTGGGAATCTACCTGGAGAGTCTGGAACTCCAGGTAGATGACGTCTGTTGTAATTGGCGTGTAGGGTGTGGGCTGGTTCTTTCCCTAAGGGTCCAAAGGACACAATAATCAGGTACTCGGGTTTGGGATAGTAGTTATGTAGGTTACTATTTTTGAGAGTATATGAGAATTGGGTACTTGGACCCTTAGGGTTCGGCACCATAAAACCATGGCATTGCTTGCGTTGATGGCAGTGCTACATAAGACACTTGCGCTAGCATGAGCCTGAATACTCCGAACAGGGTCTATGATTTTGATGAGGAGCCCCAAGCAATATAATCATGAAGTATGATGCTGCTATCATACTTACTTAACGGCGTTGATAGTGAAGAACCCAAAGGCGTAGAGGTATGACGTATTATCATGTGCTCTACATATATTGGCGTATTTTATAGTCTACTATATAGCTGATTACTTAATGCTCCTTGTTTTTGACGTATTTTAGTCTACTACATAACTGATTACTTAATATAATAATAATATTACGTATTTCATAAGGAGCCCGACGACTCGTGGGTGCCGGACCCAGTTGGCCACGTTTCTGGAATCGGCCTGGGAGGTCAAAGCTTATGCTTGACAAGCTTCCTTGAAACTGATCCTGAGACCCCTAAAATAGGCCCTAGACCCTGAACCGCAGGGTTGAGGGTTGAGGGTTTGGGGAAACCTGAAGGTTAGCCTTGAGGGTTTTGCATGGATTAGCATGCTCCAGCGCAGTTTAGTACTTGCTGAGAATGATTGAGATTTTGCTCTGGGCTTCTGACTACCGGCATCGGACAAATTCACGGCATGGTCATGGCCCTGACGTCTGTCTCCATGTAAACGCAACACCAAAGAAGGCATAAGAAGTCAGCTTCCTCTGTGCCACTGTGCTGTCCTTTGTCTCTTCCCCTGGCTGCGGTTCAGCTGTTGATGTGAAGGTACTCCACAGGTTCGGGATGCGAAAGTCAACCTGAATACCGTAATGTTCATCAACCATCCGTATAGGCCCTGAGCCCTACCTATAAAGCTTATAGCCAGCCTACTGAGATTCAATGCTGATTTCTGGATTGTTAGAACGGTTCACTGAATCCCAAAAATCCTAAGCCCTAAGTCCGCAACTATCCCTGAGCCCTAAACCCTAAACCTTGTGTTACACCCTTGAAGGGTTCTCACAGAACCCTTACAGGCACCCTCTAAAGAACCCTGCAAGAACCAAGGAACCTTGAAAGACCCCTTCAATTAAACGAACCCTCAAAGGAATCCTCAACAGGATCACCCTAAATCCTCAAACCTCGAAACCCCAAAACCCGAAACCCTTAAACCCTAAACCCTAAAGGAATCCTCAATTAAGAGGATAACCAACCCCTAAACCCTTAAACCCTAAATCCCGGTTTAGGGTTTAGGGTTTATGGGTTTAGGGTTTATGGAACCCAGAACACCAACCTCCCACCAGTTCGCCGTGACGTTGGAAAGCCGCGCGGACGAAAGCACAGCTTGCTCCCGGTACCTTGCGGAGTGGGGTTTAGGGGTTTAAGTGTAGGGTCTAGGGTTTAAACTTGCAGAGTCGGGTTTAGGGGTTTAAGTTTAGGGTTTAGGGTTTAAACTTGCGGAGTCGGGTTTAGGGGTTTAAGTTTAGGGTTTAGGGTTGAAACTTGCGGAGTGGGGTTTAGGGGTTTAAGTTTAGGGTTTAGGGTTGAAACTTGCGGAGTGGGGTTTAGGGGTTTAAGTTTAGGGTTTAGGGTTTAAACTGGCGGAGTGGGGTTCTTAGATTTTAGAATTTCGGTTGTAGGGGTTTAGGGTTCTATAAGGCCTCCATAAGGGACTCGGGTCGAGGCTTTGGTTAAGGGGTCTAGAATCTAGGTACACTTCAGGGTCTTTGTGTAAATGGCTTAAGCACTGGGGCCGCGTGTTTATGTACTCCTGCACAGCTCTACACTCTGCAACATGAAGCCCCAGTCGAACTTATTTTCAGCCTCTCGCTTTCTCTGCAACCTAACCTCCAGAGCTTACTTCGAGAGCACAATGCCCAGAGCTTGAAAGCGCAGGGTTTAGGGTTTAGGCTACGACCCTGAACCCTAAACTAAACCCTAAACCATCACGGGTTTAGGGTTTAGGGGTTAGAGGTTTAGGGTTACGGGTTTAGGGTTTAGGGGTTTAGGGTTTAGGGTGGGACATTTACTGCATTTCGCGCCCGGATAAAATCCTGCAAAGCCACAACAAAGCGTCCTGGAAAACCGACCAAGATCCTCAGCAACCCCAGTCTGACCCCAAAAATTCAACTCTGGGGTTCGGTAGGGCTTAGGGTGTAGGGCTGTGGGTTTAGGGGAGGGGGTTCAGAGTATGGGATATAGGGTTTAGGGTGTAGGGCTGCTGGGTTTAGGGGAGGGGGTTTAGAGTATAGGATATAAGGTTTAGGGTTTTAGGGTTTCAAGCTCTCACAACCTAAACGACGCCGAAGCTTCATACAAAGCTGCTGCCCTCAAGCCTCGACCCCAAAGCCAATAGAAATTCTTTCTGGCAAACCCACTACACCACCTGTTACAAAATCCCATAAGAACCACCAACAACCATAAAGCAACTGCCTAACTCCTAAACTCCATCCACAAAATCTGGAACCCTAAACACTTAGCCCTAAATCCTCTTAGGACACCTTCTATCGAGCCGCATTAATGGGCTTAGGCCCAAACTCTGAAGCTCTCTAGCAGGATCTCCCTTTCAACACCCTACTAAGACCCTGCAAGAACCACTGTAAACATACAAAAAAACAGGCCCTATAAGAGCCTTGACAAACTCAACCCTAAACCCTAGTAAATTCGCAACCCAAAACCCCAAGCCCTGTGCGTGAGGGTCTCTGAGTCTGAAACGACACTGCACCCGGAGTGCCGGAGTAGTGCTGCAGCCTTTGCATGAGGGCATCAAGGGTTCAGTGTTCAGGTTCAGGGCCTTAGGACTTCGCGTAATATTTGGAATCAAGTTCTTTTTAAGGGTTTTTGTTTACAGAATTTCTTTCCGGGCTCTAGCAAGGGTTTTATAGGGGGTTTCAGGGTACATTTAGGCTTGAGGCCCCTGCAAAGGTTCTGCAAACAACTGTGCTAGGGGTCTGAATTCCTACAAGTTATAAAATGCCCATTCATAGCATGATTATCACTATGCCCTATCTTTGTTTGCAGCCTTAAGTTCCATTCTTTGGAGACCTGCCACGCCTGAGGCGTGCTTTGACTCTATACACAAGATCACCGCTGGAAAACCCGATATTCTTAGTAGTCAAACCGAAGGAATTTAGACCTTAACCTCTATAGACCCTAAAACTATAAGCCCCAAACACTTTATGCGACCGCGATAAAGCCCGATGCCATTCATAATAGTGCCCTAGAGCCATCGTATAGCCTATTGAAACCACGATAAACCCTTCAAGAAGCCCGCATGTAATCCGTAGAAAACCCATAAACCCTCGCACAACACTCACAAGAGGTCACAAGCCCCAGGCTTGAACTCTTTAAGGACCTAATCTGCGAACCCTAAGCCCTAAACCCATAACCCCTAAACACCTAATTAAGACCTAGTTTCCCCAAACCCTAAACCCTAAATCCCTAAGCGCTTATTAACCCTAAACCATGAAACCCCAAACCCCTAAACCCTAAAGGAACCCAAGATTTCAAGAGCCGAACCCGAGGCTCTGCGCAATCTGCCGGCTCGCCTTGGCTCGAAGCTTTCTTGGGGATTACTTGGAGGTTCATGGGTAGTTATAAGTGGGTTTATCAGTTAGATAACTATACTTATAACCTATAACCCTTATTAGGGGACTTATAACCCTACTAAGAACTACCCACGAACCTCCAAGTAGAGGTTTACAGGTTTAGGGTTCAAGGGTTTAGGGGTTTGGGGGTTTAGGGTGTTCTTGTTCAAGGGTGTGGGGTTTTGGGATGTTTGGTGTTTGGGGTTTAGGGGCTTAGGGGTTTGGGGGTTTAGGGTGTTTTTGTTCAAGGTGTGGGGTTTTGGGATGTTTGGTGTTCGGGGTTTAGGGGCTGCGGGGTTATGGAGGTTTAGGGTGTTTTTGTTCAGGGTTTGGGGTTTTGGGATGTTTAGTGTTTGGGGTTTAGGACATGGAGGATCATGGGACTTAGTAAGGTTATAAATACCTTCATTGGGGTTATAAGATATTGTAAATACTATTTTTTACCCCAAAACTACGTCTCATGATCCTTTCTGTAGGGTCTAGAGTCTAAATTTAAAATACAAGCCTCATCAAAAGTACGAAGACAGCCAGGGCGGATCCGAAAAAATCCCTTGCCGAACCTTCATAAAAACCTTCAGCCGCTGCGTTTACCCTGTAAAGAAACCATGAACCTCAAACTGAGAGAACGACCAAATCCGCTGACCCCTTAGACTAAACCCTCAGACCCCAACCCTAACCCTAATCCCAAACCCTAAACTCTCAGACCTTCCAAAATCCCTTAATGAAGGAATATACCTTAAGTTAAGTTACAGTAGGATCCCTAATATGACTTAAGGTATATTCCTTAATTAAGGGATTTTGGAAGGTCTGGGCCCTCGACCCTACACCCAGATCCGCAAAGCTCAACAAAGTCGGCACTACTTGGAGGTTCATGGGTAGTTTTAAGTAAGGTTCTATAGGGATTTGGGGTTTAGGTTTTTACGGTTTTAGGGTTTAGGGTAGTTATAAGTGGGGGTTATAAGTCCCCTAACAAGGGTTAGAAGTATAGTTACCCTACTTAAAACCCCAAGTATAAGTACCCATGGACCTCCAAGTACTCATGGACATTAAACCCCAACGTCGGCACCAGTTTGTATACTTGGAGTCTTCAGACAATCCGAAAGAAGGAGCAATAGAACCCTATGCTTTACTACAATATACTACACCATAACATGAAGATCGCAACTAAACTCTACAAAACTACCTGAAACTACCTATCCTTACTTTTTCGTAGGTTCTTTTTCTAAACCCAAATATGGAATTATTATAGGGACCCTACACGAATGTTGGTTTTGGCAGGTTAGGGTAGGCCATGATGTAGAAAAGCGAAACCCGCGATGCACTATGTTATGCCATATGAAACTCTTAACTTAAACTCTACAAAACTTGGAAATGGCCCTAGACCCTAAACAGTTACCTTGACCCTGAATGGTTAGCCCTAAAACCTATTTTGAGCCCTAAGCCCTATGTTCCAACCCCTAAGCCCTACCTAAACCCTAAACCCTAAACCCCCTAAACCCCTAAACCCTAAACGGCCAGGGTGTTTTTTTTTGTTGTGGCCCCTTTTTGCTCGTGCCCCGCGTCATTGGTTTCTAGAATTTTTTTTGCTGTCGGCCCCGGGTGTGCAGAGTGTTTTTTTTTTGTTGCGCTCCGTTGGGCGCCGCGACCTTTCGGCGGGGCCAGAGAAAAAAAAAAACACCACCCAGGGTGTTTTTTTTTGCTCCGGCCCCGGGGAAAGGCAGGGGAAGGAGAAGCCCCGGGCCCCGGCGAAAGGCAAGGGAAGGAGAAGCCCCGTTGGGC
>BGNK01001579.1:33176-115050 GCA_003297005.1 Symbiodinium sp. clade A Y106
TTTTTAGACAATAACAAAAAATGTCTGGGGTACTACATCGGGTCTAAAAAGACCCGGCGGGGCCACAGCAAAAAAAAAAAACACCACTTCCACCCTAAACCCCCTAAACCCCAAAACCCCTAAACCCCCTAAACCCCCTAAACCCCTACACCCCTACACCCTAAACCCTAAACCCTAGGAGAAACGAAGGCCCTGGCTTGGCTTTTCGGCCCATCGAGTCCCTGCAAACTGACGAGGTCTGCGTGCCCAAGCGCCTCCCAGTGGAATGATGGGGCTTCCTACGGTTGATGGACAAAATCCTGCATTACCCATTACAAGGAATATACCATAAATTCCCATAGTTTAGGGTCCTTAGGGTCATGCAGGATTTTGTCCATCAGCAGTAGTCTTTCTTGGGGGGTGGGTCTAGGGTTGAGGTGGATTCCGTGGATGTACGGAGGATTCCTGGGGTTTGGGGTTTAGGGCATAGGGCGGTTAGAGTTTAGGGTTTTTTAGGGTGTAGGGTTTAGCGGATTAGGGTTTTGGGGGGTAGGGTTTTTAGGGTGTAGGGTTTAGGGGTTTAGGGTTTAGGGGGGTTCAGGGGTAGGGGTTTAGGGGTTTAGGATTTTTTGCGGTTTAGCGATCAGGGTTTCGGGAAAGGCCTCCTAAACCCTAAACCCGTTCAGGGTTTGGGTTTTTCAGGCTTGGGGTCTTGGGATATAGGGTTCAGGGCCTCCCGTGGATTTTGCGGGCTTCGGGTTGCTTTTTGTGCTTAAAGGGCCCCTGGTTTATGGATTAATGTAAAAACCTGATTAAGAAACCTTGGGCCTTTATTAGGGATCCTTATACGAACCCTACTATTTGCGGGTTATAGGCTTTGGGTTTCTTAATCAGGTTCCTACATTAGAGGGTTGTCGGTTTAGGATTTAGGGTTGAGGGCCGAGGCATTGGGGTTTGAGGGTTGGCGCCGTGGGTTTCGGGATTAAGGTTGGTTGTTCTGGGCTGAGGTTCTAGGTTGGCCCTTTAAAGCCTCTGAAAAATATTCGTAAATAGGGTCCCATTAAGTAGGCCCAATAAGGGAAAATATAAAACGTCCCAAAGGCCTACCTAGGGTCTTACGAGGATGAGGTGTGCAGTTGCTCTATCGCACCATTGGCGAGGTGGGATTTTTAGTAGCGTTTTTGGTTTAGAAGACCGCTTCGGAAGATTCTGAGCAAGATTGCATGCATCCTGTTTGGTTGATATCCTAATTACATTGCATCAAGTGGCTTTAGGGTTCTATGGTTTAGGGTTTAGAAGGGGGTTTGCTGGATCTCCTACTTTCAGCACGTTCGCTCTGGCAGCCACACGACCTGAAGCCGCTGAAGCCCGCAATCCCAAACCTCTCAAACCCTACGAGCCTTGGGCCTCCTGAAACCCGTAACCTAAAGCTGGAACCCAGTAGATGCCATCATAAA
This sequence comes from Symbiodinium sp. clade A Y106, assembly GCA_003297005.1. Lineage (NCBI taxonomy): Eukaryota > Dinophyceae > Suessiales > Symbiodiniaceae > Symbiodinium > Symbiodinium sp. clade A. The sequence goes on from BGNK01001579.1 coordinate 34,613, forward strand.
AAACCTTATCTAGTTCATTGTTGGGATAGGATTAAACATGTACATTTTTATTCCTTAGTAGGTTCAAGTACCCATAAAAATGTAAAATATTACTCAACTATGACAAAGTTATGGAATCACTACAGAACCATAGCTAGAAACCCCAAGCCCTGATAAACGCCAGCTAAGCACCACGAAACATGTGGGAGTTTCCGAAAATTAGGGGTACCTTATTTTGGGGGTCCTTATAATAAGGATCCTACTAGTTAGGGTACTCCCTATTTTCGGAAACGCCCATGCCCCCTAAAGCCTTGAAGCCCTAACCCACCTCCAACCCTAAACCCCTCTACTCCGAAACACCTAAAGCCTAAACCCTAAAATCAAAAAAAACCTCAACTCCGAAAACCCCTGAAACCCTAAAAGCTTGAACCTAAAACCCTAAACCCTAAAACCCTAAACCCATCATTTCCGACGAATTCAAGCAACAAGAGAGCCTCCTCTAGGCATGCCGTGTCCCCCAGCTCCTGCAGATCTTCGCCGTAGGGCTTCGGGTTAGGTGTTGAGGGCTTCGGGTTTAGGGTTTAGGGTTTGGAGTTTAGGGCTTCGGGCTTAGGGTTTTAAAGCTTGGAGTTTAGGGTTTCGGGCTAGGGTTTAGTAGGGTTTCGGGCGGAGGGTTTGGGGCTTGGGGTTTAGACTTCGAGTCATTCCTGGTGTTCAGCATCGGGCGTGAGGGCATTCAGCACAGTTCCGTCGCTCATGCTTTCTTGTAGTTTGACATACGCATCTATGCGTGCATGCAAGGATACATGGACACATGGATACATTGATACATGCATGTGTTCTTGTTATAGTAGTGTGCACGTCTTGTTTGCTGTTGTGCTCTTTTGTCCTTTGCTCTGGGTTGTTATCTTTAAACAGGGTGGCCTGGATCAAATGGTTCGTAGCACGTTAAATAGTCAAAGACTTGAGCTAAAGCCACCACGCACATGTAGCATCGCATGCATGGAGCAGGCACATCATTAAAACCCTAGCATCCACGCAAGGAGTACAGCTTGACTCTTGACTCATTCTCAGCATCAGCAGTCCCTTCGCATCCCAAATGAAGCCACCCTAAAGCCTCAAACCTGAACAAGCCTAACCTCTCAACCTCAAGCAGAGCCAGGGTACATGTCTCAACTGTCTCTGTATGCATGGATGTATGTATGCATGTGTCAATGTATGTATGTATGTATGTATGCATGTATGTATCTACGTAAAACCTGTTCATATACATTTGTGTGTATGTACGGATGTGTGCAAATATATGTGTGTGCACAGATAGAAAGAAAGATAGGTAGATAGACTAGGTGGGTAGGCACTTAGACAGGTATGTATGTACATTTCATAAATGTATGTGTATATATATATATATATATATATGTATGCATATATATATATATATATGTATATATCGTAGTACACATTAGCATACATACATACATACATACATACATACATACAGGCATGCATACATATTCAATTACATACATGCATACATGCATGCACAAACCTACATGTAAGATACATATATACATACATATGTACATGCATGTGCGCATATGTAAACATATATATATATACATGTATATATACTGGGGTTTCTGCGATTGGGCAAAATTCTGTAGCCGGTCATGCAGGCGCAGCACATCCTGCAAAAGCCTCAGCAGCAGATTTCTTCCGGAATACACATCCAGATCTTCCAAAATACCCTCATTGAGGAAAACCCCTCAAACCAAATTAGGGATCCTACCATCATTCAGGTGTTAGGGACAACTGATCTCAACACCCAGCACCAATTCGGACCTTAATCAACCCCGATACCTGTAAGCCGGAATACAGTAAACCATACAACCCCTGAAATCGCAAGGCTCACAGACAAAGACAAAACACTAAAACCCAGATCCCAAAACCCTCAGATATGAGAGCCCTTTTGGTCCTTAGCAGAGATTATTGGCCCTCACCGCGAAGGCCCCAAACCTGTAAAGCCCCATCCCAGAGAAAAGCCGCACCGATCCTCGAAAGCTCGGAATTGAGCCAGGACCAAGGTGGAATCCGAGAAACTTGTCCCCTGTCCAATGGTGTCGTGTCTTTGGGTTTAGAGTGTCTCGGGCTTAGGGTTTAGGGTTGGGGTTTAGGGCTTAGGGTTTAAGGGTTTGGGGTTTAGGGTTGGGGTTTAAGGCTTAGGGTTTAAGGGTTTGGGGTTTAGGGTTGGGGTTTAGGGCTTAGGGTTTAAGGGTTTGGGGTTTAGGGTTGGGGTGTAGGGCTTAGGGTTTAAGGGTTTGGGGTTTAGGGTTGGGGTTTAGGGCTTGGGGTTTAAGGGTTTGGGGTTTAGGGCTGAGGGTTTATGGGTTCAATGGTGTCGTGCCTTCGGGGTGTTTTGCTTGGAGATTTGGTGTAGGGCTCACCCCTAAGGCCCTAAACCCTACACCCAAACCGCGACAACCCTAAGCCCTACACTACACCATGACTTGAACACCCGCCACCCCAAACCCCAAAGCTTTAGACTTCCCCAAACCTGAAACCATAAAGGCCTGTAGCCCTAGACAATGGTACTCTAGTAAGCCAATGAGGATGGGAATTAGAAAACTGTATTTTCGACAACTCTTGGATTTGCTATGTGGCAGCATGGCAAACATGACAAGTTGCACAAGGATGCAATGAAAAGCAGCATCTGGTAGATGTCGTCTTTCGACATCGGGGTTGGTGGCTGTAGCAGTAACCCTAAACACCCTAAACCGTAAACCCTAGACCCTAAACCCTGAACAAGCCCTAAACCGTTAATTATTCCCTAAACCCTAAACCCTTAAGCCCTAAACCCTTTAATCCCTAACCCCTAAACCCTGAAGCCCCAAGACCGTAAACTGTATCCCCAAACCTGGGTTCTTGTTAAGGGATCTATCCAATTTAAGCTAGCATCATATGGGAACCATGTTATTTACTATGAATCTCTGTGGTAACCTAACTTAAGCTCCTTGACAAGAACCCAGAAACAGCCCCGCTGCGTGCCAGCATGGAGTCCGCCCGAAGCAGTGACAGAGCACCAGTACCAAAGCCCAAGGCCTCACAGCTACAGAGGTTTAGAGTTTAGAGTTTGGGTTGGGGTTCAGGGTTTGAGGGTTGCAGGGTTTAAGGCTTCAGGGTTTAGGGTTTAGTGGTTTGGGCTGTAGGGTTTAGGGGCTTCGGGTTTATGGGGTGTAGGGTCTGGGGGTTGAGAGTTTACACTGACCTACCAAAACCTGTTTTTTTTTTACAGGGTCCCTGTAAATTCCATATCAGGGTTTATAATATGAACCTACAGAAAGGTGGGTATGGTAGCTTTGGGTTTGGGGCAGTGACTTCGGTTCGGTCAGGCTTCCGTTAAGGGCTCCTTCAAGGGATGTTAAAAAGTTCCATTGAGGAGTTTCCATATCGGTACATAAAAGGGTTGGTTCCACCCTAATGCCTCTTGGGGTCTCAGGGCTGAGGTCTTTAGCGTTCCAGGGCTTCTGGGTTGCGGCTTTGGGGTGTAAGGCAGAGTGAAGTGTAGGGCAGGCTAACCCTAAGGGCATCACTACCATCATGGAATATGAAGCTGTCTATATACAGCTACGGGCAGCTAGAACCCTCAACCGATGCCCTTAGATCTGAACCTCGTAGCGTTTAGGATTTAGGGCTAACGGTTTAGGAAAGTACACGTGCATGCAACGTCTGGGCTTAACTGCGAGTCAGTATCATTGGGTAAAACTGCACACAGAACCTCATAACGCACGCAAGCACGAGCAACAGGAACAGCGCGCAGTGCCGTCGGCCGGCCGTTGCCGCTCTCCTCCACGGGAGCCTCGTGCTCCTCTTTTTGAAGAGATTGTCGATCGACTTGTCGTAGTGGTAATGTAGGAACCTGATTAAGAAACCTTGGGCTTTTTTGGGTTCCTTATATGAATCCTACTATTTGGGGGTTATAAGCCCAGGGTTTCTTAATCAGGTTCCCACATTAGCAGCCTTCCTGCTATGAGCAACATAAAATACATGCAAGTCTCGATCTCAGTGGCTGCCCAGTCGGAGTTGTACGAGGTACCAAAGTTCGCCACCAGGGGCTTCTCGCCCGCAATGCCACCCTTGTTCAGTGTCCGGCATACCAGCCGCAGGCAAATCGGCCCGGGACCTTCTCGGACTTGACGATGTAGACTGCGATCTCGCCAGTGGACGTTGGGGCGACTGGGCACCGTTTGCGTTATCTATATGACTCTCTCTCTCTCTCCCTGTTCATACATCCATCCATTCATCCCATTCATCCATACATACATACGGACATGCATGTCATATGTAAAGATATATATATATATATATATCTATCTATCTGCATATTTATTTATATTGCACGCTCAGGACCGTTTTTGCTTATCTCCTACCTACTCGTCTACCTATCTCAACGCTGCTGCTATAAGCAAACTCCACCCTCGGGCGAAACATCCGGAAGCCCTCCGCCTCTAGGCCTTCGAAACTGAACTACCCACGAAGCCCTGAAACCCCAAACCACTAACCCCTACACTCCCCAAAACACTGCAGAACCCTAAAATAAAAGCTCAAACCAAAAACAGCAAAGCAACCGAACCATGTATGGTGCCGCGTCGCAGGCCCCCCCCCCCACCACCGCCGACCAAGCCAGGCCTCTCGTCCCAGCAAGAATCACGCGTCATGCACGCAACTGTCGACGTTCCTCACGGTATGGCCCCCCCAAGCCAGACCTCTCGCCTTAGCAAGGAGGGGGGGACGGGAGGGATAACCCACAACACATGGAACCACAAGACAGGGAACCATAGCGGTGGCGGGGTGGGGTAGGATAAATCAAAACATAGGGAACCACGGGGCCCCTTCCCCTTCCCTTCCCCTCCCCTTCGACACTCAGATGGGCATGATGGCGATGATGTTGTGCGACGTTGATGTGCTATTCCCAGTGTGGCTGTTGGTGGTACCTCTGCGCTTGTGTTGCTCTGGGCTTCGGCGCCACATGTTCATTGCTTTATTTAGTTGAGAATCGTGCTTGGCTTGTGATGTTCTTGTGCAAACAGTATCGTCCGTTGTCATTCCAAACCAAGTTTCGGTTGGGTTCCGTCAAAGTAAGCTTGAGCACAGGTTTGAATGATTTTCATTCGGGACTCTTGAGCACGGGACCGGAGGAGAGTGCGGATGGGGATCATGACCACCATCATCATCATCACGAACTTCAGTGCAACTGTATTAACACCCTAAGCTCCAAACCCTTAGCAACGGGACGCCCAACCAGCAATAGCCATGGAAGGGGGCGCAGCCGACCGCAACCACAGGGGGGAGGGGGGCAGGGGGGAACCCACACCACAAGGAACCACAACGGGGAGGGGGGGGGATACCATGGGGTGGGGTGGGGGGAGGGGGGGCCTAGCAGCGCTGCACCATTTTTATACTCCCCAAACCCTGCAGAAGCCCTAAATAATCGAAAAGAAACTGACATGGTGCGTTCCGAGCTGCCGCCGCAACCAAAAGCAGGCTCCCCACCGAGGTGAAGGCATTCGGTCTCAGAGCTCTCCGCTCACACACGGAAAACTTGGGGTTTAGGAAAGTCTTGGCGTTGAGGGTTTAGGGTTTTAGAGCTTTAGGGTTTAGGTTTTAGGGTTTTGGGTTTAGGGCAAAGTTTTGGGGTTCAGGCCTTCCAGTTTGGAGTTTGGGGTTTAGGTTTGGGTTGACCAGACCTTCTAATGGCGCACTTCTGATCCCAATTCGTGGGTATCATAATGGAGGGTCGCTGGGGGGTCTAGGGGCTTAGTGCTTGGGTTCAGTGCTGCTCTTGTTTCTTGGTGCTGCCAGAAAGCAAGGGTAAGGATTGGCGACTAACTCGAGTTTGGGGTTCTTCTGCTTTCTAGGTACTATAGGGGCCTTAATAAATAGAATAGGGTTTTGTGGCCCAATATACTCCCAACATACTATTAAGTAACTATTGAGGCCCCTATAGTATTTCCATGGTGTCTCGGTTCAGAGCCTGGGCTTTGGTTGGCGATTCCAACTGTTGGGCTTCGGGATTTGCAGCTGCGGCTCCGTGTGATCACGTAGTCCGGTTGGCCCCTCCAACTCTAAACCCTAAACTCTAAACCCAGACACCCTAAACCCAAAAGCCCTAAACTCAACAGGCCTAAACCCAAAAGGCCTAAAGCCCTCCAGCTTGACAATACTTCATTGGAGGTTCATGATGAGTTGTAAGTGGGGTTTTAAGTACGGCAACTATACTTATAACCCTTATTTGGGGACTTATAACCCGACTTATAACTACCCATGACGAACCTCCAAGTAGGGAGGCTATCGCCTCCAACTCGACCAGGTAGCCAAGAGATCGAGCACGGTAGCGAAGGCCAATGTCGTCCTATCAATATATATATATATAGGGACCTTAATAATTAAAGTATGGTTCCTGTAACGGGTTCCTTATGAGAGTTACTATAAGGGATACTATAAGGGTGTAATACAGGGGCCTTAATAATTAGAATAGGGTTTTGGGCCCATTATATTATAGTTACAATAGGGAACCCATAGTATTGGCAATCATTTAGGCCCCTATTGTATGCCAAGTGCATCGGCCACTCATCATGTCCCTGCACCGAGGCATTGCGACTGGCTGGCCCTTTTGTGTAGGATGGAGAACACGTCGGCTCACCCGTGCCAATGCCAGTGATGTTTGTATCCAGCAGGCACCTGAGCGTGACCAGCGTCTTCGGCGACGGCGACAGCGGCGGAAGCATTGCAATGGTACAGTAGCATTAGTTAGACTGCGTAACAGTTAAAGCCAATATATTGACATTTGATGCCGATTTCTTGGCATTAGGTAATTAATGTTATGGTTTGGGGATCAGGGTTTGGGGTTTGTGCTGTAGGGCTCTGGAGTTTACTGGATTAGGGTGAACAATTTAGTACACATGTACGACTTGGGTTCCTATACGGCTACTTTAAAATCCAAAGCACGTACGGTATCCACTATGGAGGCCTCGCGCAGATTTAACATAACTGATCGGCTTCCGCACGCTTTGGGGACTTTGGGGCCACTTTAGGGTCACAAAACCTTGGGGTTTAAGTTTCCGGTACCAAATTATTCATTGCTTCAAGTTTACTCAAAGGCTGAATGATGCATGCTAACTGTTTTCCTTGACCTACTGAGGGTGGGGGCCCTAAACTAACATACTCTACCTGACTAGTTATAACCTAGTGGTCCTAGGTCCCAAGTACCTATATGGGGGGATACTCACCCAAACCATAACTAACTTTCAATAAATCCAATTTAGAAGCACTACATTCACTACATTCTACCACATAGGTACTTAAAGGACCCAGTGGGTATAAGGTCGCCTGCAAAGACAGTGTTGCGTGACGTGCATTAACCCAATTTCTCGTAGGGTGCTTTAAGTCTTTACTCGGGTCAGCGACCGAAGAAGCAGTCCTCCAAACAAAGACTCCTTCTGGCATCTTAAAACAAGAACGTCACACCTTCAAACTCCCTGATACTGGCTCATCGGACAGCTTTAAGTTTAAATGACAGTGTACGCCGTTCGAAGTTTCGACTTCGGGTGCGGGCGGTGCGGGAATAAACCCTATCATGACAATTCAAGCTGTAGGTTTGAACCCTGGCCACGGACACCCGGTGTGCGCGCCTCTTGAGGCTGCGGACCTGTAAACGGATAGGCTTGAGGGCTTTGGGTATCACCTGTCTGGGAGATACTTGCGCAAACCATAATAGCAGCTCCTACTATAGCAACCCTACATCCCTACATTCTACTATATAGGTACTTAGGAGGACCCTTGAGCCAAGATCCTGCATTGCATGGTGCCTTTCTTGGGCGTCGAACCTTCTTCGTCACTAGAAAACTAGAGACCCATACAGAGACACTGATCCTTAACTCTTGAGCCTTATACAAATGCAACAAAGTAACCAAGAAATATGTAAAGCCCTGCTCGAAGGCGGCACATGAAACGGGTACTATTAGTTTATGAAGAGGCTCTCGATTGAATACTGCGTAGCTCCACTATATAATACTTACCAAAACCAAAATGGTAGTTCCAATTGTGGAGACCCTACATTCTATTGTATAGGTACTTAAGACCCTTTGGCTCATGGTATCTTAAACCTTAGATTAACCCTCAAAAGGAACCGTAGTATGGAACCCTTTACCAACCCTAGAGTACCCTTAGACAGGAGCCCTAAACCCTACTAGGCCGGCAGGTTGCCACAAAATGATCGTGGAGTGTCATCCGCAACTGCAAATCGCATCCCAGGAATACCAACCCAAACGGGTTCTAGGTGTGTAGGGCTTCTTTAATCGGGATTACAATTATATGGATTGGGTTGGGAAAGTACTCTCCATATAGGTACTTGGAACCCTTTAGGTCCTATAGCTAACCACGTTCTGTCTGAGAATGGCTGTGGCTGGACCTCGCCAGATCTTCTAGCTCTCCTAACATCTGGGACTTTCCGAAAATAGGTGACCCTAATATAGTACCCTCAATGGTAGAATCCTTTTTTTGCGGACCCCGAAATACAGTACCCCTAATTTTCGGAAACTCCGAATCTGTACGGCTGCTCAAAGGGAGTCCTCAACAAAGTACGGTGAACCGGTCTGTTAAGACATTTTATCAAACAAGAAATGAGACTCTCGTGCGCGCCATGAAAATTATTTGAGAGTCTCGCCCGGAGCTTATAGGTTGCAGTAAACACAGCAGGGATTGTAGGCTTTGAAATTTAGGGTTGTAGACTAAGAAAATCCAGCGAATTTGCCGCAAATTCGGCTGATTTGGATCGTGATTCCGGTGCTTTCAGAAGGGCCTTGCAAACCAACCCAGCCCAAACTCTGCCTGGTGCGGCCCAGGCCACCCCACCCCGCCGAAACTGCTTTCCAGCGAATTTGTCGCAAATTTGCTGGATTGAGGTGTACCCGGCCCCCTGTCTAGGTAACCCTACCTGGCAAGACTATTCCTTATTCTTAACTTACTTCGTGCCCCGAATTCCAGGTTTCACCGAGCCCCCTCGTCTCTCAGCTTTTTAAAGGCTTCCTCGCACATCCATCTCCTCCCATGGAAGAGAAAAGAAAATCCAGCGAATTTGCCGCAAATTCGGCCTATTTGGGTCCTGGGTCCGGTGCAAAATCCAACGAATCCGTGGGCCGACCCCCCGGCCGGACGGCTAGCACTTTCCAGCGAATTTGTCGCGAATTGTGCTGGTAACCGGTCCCAACCCATTTTGGGCCCAAATCCCCAAGAAACAAGGCCGGCATTCGAGCCCCCGCACTCCCACCGCGGCCAACTGAGAGCCTCGCCCGCACCAACTCGCTGTCTGGGGGAATTGCTAGACATTTATTTTGCTAATATTAAACTGTTCACAGAGTTGATCCATATCCACACAAACCCAAAACTGAAATCAAGCGTTTGCAGCAAATTCACTGGATTTACCGTTCTCCTTTCAGGGCTTTTCCCAGCACCTTCCCAGCACGTTTAAGCGAATTTGCTGCAAATTCGCTGGATTTGCCTTCTCTCCTCCTTCCGGCTAAGTTTGGGCTGGGCTGGATCGCTGGAAAGCAGTTTCGGCTGGGTCCGTCCGGGCCAGGCTGTGGCTTGGGCCAGGGTCGGCCGGCCTCGGCCATGGGCTGGGCTTGGTTGGGCTGGGCTGTGTCAAATAAGAAAGATCCTGACACTCTCATGGACTTCCTGAATTTCTTAAGTGCCGCCCTTTCTTACTGAGACTCTGGTGCAGGAATGTAGTTTTCTCTAAACATAAAGTTCAACCGTAATACAAGGGCCTGAAGAATTCGTAGTCTTATTCCTCAGGCCTCCGTATATACTGATCGTCGGCCATCGTAAGATTCACCCCCCCCCCGCCCAAACACGATTCTTGTTCATCGGGCCTGAATTTAACCCTACCTGTGGCCCAAAAACCTATCCGTTTTAATTTTAACTTATAGATATAGAAACCAGAACTAGAAATCCCAAGAAGCAGCTCGTACCAGTTGGGGCCATCCTGCAGTGCCTTCGCCCAATTCGGCGACGACTGAGGCATCGTCTAGCTTTGGGACTGAGGAGCAAGTGCTCAACCACAACCTGTGGTCGAATTCTTGCCAGGTCAGCTGACATCTGACTTCGGCCTCATGCTCGTCTACGGGCTGCACCAACTCAGTCGCGAGGTGCTTATATAATCATCCAACGAAAACCCAACAAATATCCCTTGTCCCAAGCACCTATGAACCCCTGCCCTAACCCTAAACCCGTGAGAAGCCCTGTAGATGGTGGACCCTCCCAAGACCCTAAAACCCAAACCCCGAACCCAAACCCTAAACCCAAATCCCTGAACCGAGGCCTGCTGCTCTTCTGCATTGGAACCTCAGTCTGTTCTTGGAGGCTATACGGTTTAGATTAGTGGGGTTACAAGCAAGGTAACTATAACTAATTAGTTACCTAATATAACTCATATTCGGCGACTTATAACCCCACTTAGAACTATCCATGAACCTCCAAGCTGGGAGTGGGCATGCAAGAGTTCCTTGCATGGTCTCCTGGGTTTTAAATTCGGGCTAGGGTTTATGGTTCAGGGTTCTAAAAGGATTTTCTAAGGCTTGTAATGAGGATCGGGCTCTGAACTCGAAACCTTATAATCTAAACCCGAAACTCCCTGAGCCCACGAGTCTCCCCAATTGTGACGTCCTTTGCCTCAGAGTGCTTTTGGCAGGCAGTAGGCTTAGGTGAGGGTCAAAATTCCTTGTTGTATGCCTCCTTCCAAAACCGAAACGCACAGTACTGATCCGAATACCTCGTACCTCTTTGTGGCCGCCAGAACCAAGGTGGCCTGAATCCTGCAGCCCTAAACCGGCACCATTAATCCTGACCCCAAAAACCCTAAACCCACAAACCCTCCACCCCAACCCCGACATCGTAAAGTCTGCCCAGCAAAAGGCCGGAAGCACCACGATCTCCGGCACCCGAGGAGCAGTGGATTCCGTGTAGCTCAGGTCCCATGTCAAGACCTTGCCAAAGAAGTCACGCGCAACGAGCATCGTCCATTTCGCAGTGTTGTGCGGAGCGACCGTTTTCAAGTCCAGTCATATTCTGATCCCAGGCCACGGCTAGAGCCACATTTCGCCCGAGCTCGGTCACCAAAAATGCCCACGACCCCACTTCGCCAGCCTGCAGTGGAGTAGGCAGGTGCCTCGGAGTTCTACGTGCTGCTTTTGGTCGAATGGTGCTGCTCTGACAAGACTCCCATCTGCGCACAACCCAGTCGACATCCAAAGCTAAGTTGCCAGGTCTTGCCGACAACGCCAACCCAGTTGTCCAGTATGCTAGGGATACCAAGAGCTAACCTTTAGGATTATATATAGATGATTAAAGGTTACCTACTTGTTCTTTCATCGATTCGGCTGGACTTTCTGTCTTACCCGACCAAATTGTCCAGAGGATCTATATTCATTGAATGTTGAATTCCTCCGTGCTTCTGTTTAGCCCCTGCATGTTGCAGTCCGCAAGCCCTACATTTCTGTGGCTCCTACAGCTTTCAATCCCTCGCGAAACTTGCCGTCCTACCTTCCTATGGCTCCTGCAGCCCAAACCAAAGACCGTTCGTCCCCGCGGCCCTTCGCAGCCCAGTTCCCTTGCAGAGCCACAAGTTTTAGGCTCCAACTAGCCCCAAGAACATCTCGAAGGATGGTGGTGGATTTATAATATATAGAGCTTACGGGCCAGGGGAACAGTATGTGCTACAAGTTCTTCAGCCTTCAACCGAATATAACAAATCATATGCTTCATTCTTCCTTGGGTTTGTGTTACAACCTCGGTAAGACAAGAAGAATGACTCCTAAGCAACGCCCAGAGTCATAGGTTTCTTAGACCCCCCCCCCCGGCCCCGCCCCGGAACAGAGATAGCTTTCGAGCTATTTCGAGCCCAGCAGTGGCTGGTGCATTCAGAAGCTTCTCGAGGCATGAAAACATACATAACATCAATTTGCGTCTTTGCAGATCTTTATGTCTCGTTTTGTTTCGAAATGCTTCGAAATGTATCGAAATGCCTGCACGCAAAATCGCTCGATTTGCTTCTAAGGCTAAGAAGCCTCGGCAAGCTCTTTCAGCAGAGAAGCAACTCAAGCGAATTTGAGTAGAGTCATTTCGATACGTTTCGAAGCATTTCGATACATTTCGAAACAAAACGAGACGTACAGAAACGCAAAGAAACAAATTGATGATCCTTTTGTTTTTATGCCTCGAGAAGCTTCTGGATGCACTAGCCACTGCTGGGCTCAAAATGGTTCGAAAGCTATCTCTGTTCTGGGGGGCGGGTCTGGCGGGGGGGGGGGGGGGTCTAAGAAACCTATGACAGAGAGACCAGAGGATGTGCCAAAATGAGTCCAATCCCGAAGCCTTAAAGCTAAATCCATCTGAATACTAAACTCTATAAAGCCCTGGGCCCTACCTTAAAAACCCCAAAACCTGAAACCGTTAACCGAACGCATCCAACCCTAACACCTAAACCCTCAAATCTAGAACACTCAACTCCTACACCCTTCAACCCAACACAAACGACTCCTAGATTTCCTAAGGTCCCCGGCGGCCTAGGAACAAAAAGGGTTCCCTATTTGGTGCTGAGTAGCAAAATGGTGAAAAAGGCCCACTGTGAGACCTAGATGTCTGAAACGTCAAGTAGCCCTAAACCCTAAACCCCTCAACCCTACACGAAGGACTCCTTGATCCCTAAACCCTAAACCCTGCAACCCTACACAAAGCACTCCTAGACCCCTAAACCCTAAACTTAAACTCCTCAAAAGTACACACAGGTCTCCTAGATCCCTAAACCCTTAAACTTAAGCCCTAAACCCTACACCCTACGCAAAGGTCTCCTAGATTTCTGAAACGTCAAGTAGCCCAAAGCAGCTCCCAGAAGCCAACTAGCTGCAGCAAGCAGGGACAAGGCCCAGTCCTGAAAAGACGAAGGGTTAAGGGTCTAGGGGGCTGGGGTTCGGGGGTTAAGGGTTTATATAGGGTTCAGGTTCAGGGCTTCGGGGATAGGATTAAGGTGGTAGGGTTTAGGGTTAGCTTTAGGGCGGAGAGCTTATAGGCTTTAATTAGGATTTTGGATTCAAGCAGGGTATAGCTCTCGCCTTGACGCCTACCCACTAACTCTTCTATACACCCGTCAAAAGCAGACCCTCCAGACAGCCGGCCATATAAATACATGATATACAAGGCCACAAAAAAAACCTACCCCCAAGGGGCTCAAGTACCTGTATAACATGCGTAATCTGAAAAACACCACATAAGCCCAAATAGCCATCCTATTAAACCTGGACCTATACCCACCGTCCCAAACCCTGCAAAATCCCTCATAGCACCCTAGGATTATCACCCATTGCTATTGTCGACTAAGCCCCGAATGACCAGCCTGATTACGGCGTTGGGGAGCCAATTCCATCATACTAGTATACATGTGTGTATATATATATATATATGTGTACATATATATATATATAAGTGTGCATGTATGTGTGTATATATATATATATATAAACTGGTATGCATATATACATATATACATATATACATATATACATATATACATATATACATATATACATATATACATATGTACATATATACATATATACATATATACATATATACATATATACATATATACATATATACATATATACATATATACACATATACTTATATACATATATACATATATACATATATACATATATACATCTATACACATATACACATATACACATACATATATATATATATATATGTATGTACGTATATGGACCCTCTGATCATGCGCTGTGGAGCTTCAGGGTACGATCCGGTCGTCCATGCAGCCTGAACCCTGAATGCCTGAATCCTACACCCCTAAGACCCTAAGTTCCGAAAATTAGGGGTACCTTATTTGGGGGTCCTTATAATAAGATCCTACTATTTAGGGTACTATATTAGGCTACATGTACCTATTCTATTATAGTGTATACTTAGGCCCTAAAGTAGTCCCTAATATAGGCATTTTAAGCCCTAAGTTTATGCGATATACTCAGAGAGGTACATGGTAGGGAAAGCATGGCAGTCCATGTGACACGGTGCCTGAAATCGGTGGCCACGGGCTGTCGAGAAATCGGCCTCGACGTGAACAAGTTCAGGCTTTTGTTGAGGGGAGATGTGGGTTGGGGTTTAAGGATTCGGACTTTTTCAGGTGTCGGACTTTCTACGGAGTTTACATGGTTTTACAATAGCTTGACAACATTCTATAAGGGTCTTGAAACGCTATGTAAGGGTGTTTATGGTTGGCACGGGTTAGGGTTATGTCTGTTGGGGGTCAGGGTTTATAGGGCTAAAGGTTCAGCATTGTAGTTGTTGGGCTTAGGTTTGGACGTCAGGGAGCCTTAACACCTTCGTAGGGGGTTCATAATCAATTTCAACATGGCGTTGTGGTGCACTTTACTCTAAGACACTGAACATGGACCCCTGTTAAACAGTATTGGTGATTTTGCGGGCCCCTATGTTTGAATGCCAGCACCATCTGGGAAAACGACTCACTCACGACATCACAAGGACCACGCTGATCTCATAGCCTGCTGGCTTTCTTTACGGCCCCCTGAATCCAAGTTTGAGAGACCACAAACCTCTTCGAACCATTAAGGAGATCCTTCTTGTAAGAACGCCCAAATCAGGCGCCATCAGATTCTAACACTCCCTAAACCCTAAACACACTTAAACCCCAAATCCCACACTCTAAACTCTGCATCCTAAAACAGCCAAATTCCAAGCACTGAGCTCTAAATCCTAAGCCGTGAGCCCGAGAACCGGATTGAGATCCTTGTTCTCTCTAGCTGGCATCTCGTTTCACGTTCCTAGTTCCCAAGAAGCCGCTTTCAAAGACTGAGTGATGTAGGGGCCTGAACAAGTAGAACAGGCCTGGAGGGGATATGTTTCATTACCGTACAATTTCGGGACTGTAGCTGGAAACCGCTATTCCTCCAACATACCTCCCTTTTTCTCCGTGTTCCTATGGTTCAGATATCTGCTAAATGGCCAGGATTTGCCGGGCCTTCGTTTAGGGTTTCGGATGTCATGCGGAAAATAGGCTCCAGGTTTAGGGCTTAGGGTTGCAGGGTTTAAGGTTTCGTACGGAGATCAGGCTCCTGCTTGGGAATCTGGTTTTGCTCTGTGCAACCATTCGGCTGCTTGAGAAATGCCGGCTGGCTTCTGCGCAGCGGAGACACTCTGGTGTCGAGCAACCCAAAGTAGCCAAGGTGCCGTACAGAAAAGTACATCTACCACTTTTTATCCCTAACAAAGATTTTAAATTTTGTTAGGGGCATTTTCCTTTTTAAAAGGTACATTGGTTACTCTAGGAATCCCAAAACCTGAAACCCGGGGTCGTAGTTGAAGAGCCTCGAAACCTCCTCAGGGTCATAAAGGGAATTTAGAGTCTTTGTTTCAAGTCGTCGCCTGGAACTCCGAACACGAATCCTGTAACCGGTTTAGGCTTTAGTCGCATCCCAACAATGTTCTGCATGTGTTGGCGACGATCATGATGGTGATGCTGATGATGATGATGGTGGCGATGATGGTGGTGATGATGATGATGATGATGATGATGTCGAAGCTACTGCTGCAGAGCATAGCGAAGTTGTTGGTAACGGTGGTGAATGCAGTGATAGCTTTAAGTGGTGTGGCTGACAATCACGATGGTCCACACCGGCTCTGTGACCTCGACCTCGACCTCGCCACGCTCTCTCTCTCTCTCTGGTGTTCTCTCTCCCTATCTCGCTTTCCCTCTCTCCCTCTGCACTCTTCCCAAAACCAGCATCCTCGTCTACCTCTTCCGACTCCTGCAAAAGCAGACACACAGACACACCTCTGTCACTCTATCTCTCTCCCTCCTCCAACACATCTCTGCACACCGACGCACGCAAAAACCACACATCCAACACCTCTTCCTGATCTTCACGAATTGACTTCGTCATCCCGCTTACTCCCAAGACCAGCCTCCGCGTCTTCTTTGACCAGCTCCTGCGGCCATCTCTCTATCCCTCTTCTATTAAAACTCCAAACACCCGCCCAGACAAACACACAAACACAAACCCAACCAAAGAGCCTCCACCTTCTTACGATCTTCAGAGCTTCGGTAGCACGGGTCCTGCAGAACACACACACACACACCCACACACCCACACACACACACACATCTCTTTTCAACCTCGTCTTCGCTCCCGACGGGTTTCACCGGCTTGGCGCGGTCCTGCCAGAGCATGTGTCGCTCTCTTCGTCTTTCTGACTCTCTACCTCGCTCTCTCTCTCTCTCTCTGTCTCTCTCCCTCTCTCACACACACACACACACTCTCTCTCTCTCTCTGTCTGTCTGTCTGTCTGTCTGTCTCTCTCTCTGTCTCTCTCTCTCTCTCTCCCTCTCTCTCCGTCTCTCTCTATCTCCGTCGCAAACGTGCTCCTTCTTGCCACACGCCTTCCAACAATCAAGATCACCACTGCAACATGCGCAATTCAACACCCACTCAGTCCGAAACATAACGCACGCAGCCTTAGCATGTACACACATCTTTACCTGTTTTGCATGTTTACGAAGAGCAAGCTCAGCCACCGACCTCTTCCACTTGCAGCGGTCCAAGGCCACGGACTCTCCTGCAAAAACAAACACACCTTGCCAAAAAAATACCCCCACAGACCCAACGAAAACAAAAACTGCCAAGCTCCCCACCGGTCGTCATGAAGATGGCAAAGTGGGTCGCCTCCCACGTGCCGACGCCCAACTACGACAGATTGGCCTACACGTCACGAACACCCCAACAAAACCAACGCAGCCAGACCCACAGCATCAACCCCGGCCTGCTTGCGAACTTCCTCCTCCTTTTGTTTGGCCTCTTTTCTTTCCTTACATGTGTGCGCTCGGCATCCACTTCCGTATCGACACTGGGCCCCCAGCAGTCTTGCGAACTTCCTCCCCGTTTTGCTTGGCCTCTTTTCTTTCCTTACATGTGTGCGCTCTGCATCCACTTCCGCCCGCCTGCAAGCGCTCGTTCCGGTGCTGGTTGCCCTCAGCAACAACACAATACCCGCCGAAAGCACATCTCCCGCGCTCAATGCTCAGGACCACACACACACACATTCGGCACATGTTCGTCTTCGTGCGGATGCTGCAGAATTGGCCACACTGGTCGAACTTAGTATCACAAAAAGACGGACATCCAATCAATAAATTCCAAACGCCGTCTCAGACGCAAACATACATACACTTCACCTTGGCCAGCACAGGTTTCAGAGACGGCATTTTCACGACTCCGTTCCTCAACAGCCACCGTTCTCAACATAGCTCTCAACCTTCTCATTCGCCGGTGTGTCGGGCTTCTCGTTCATCTTGGCCTGGTCCTCGCGTGCCGTGGCCTCTCTCTCAATCTCTCTCTCTGTCTCTCTCTGTCTCTCGCTGTCTCTCCGTCCCTCCCTCTCCCTCTCACGCACACTTACACGCAATACACACACTCACCGAGCAAACATGCCTTCGCGCCGTCGCTCTTCCTTGCCATAATGGTCCTCAGACTTCATTTGTTGAAGTTTACGTCGTACGAAAATAAAAAAAAACAAGGTCCCCACAGGCAACAGTTGGTTGTCTCAAACCGCGGGCGAACTTGAACCACAGGCTGGTGTTACATGTTTGTCCGTGTATGTTTTCGGCGTCAGGTGAGTCTGCTAACATGCTTTAAATTGGGGTAAGAAGAGCCGTAGTTCTACGTAGGTCACAGGTAGGTAAATAGAAGTAGGGTAGGTAGATAGCCAGGTCAGTAGGTAGGTTTCTCTCTCTCCCTCTCTCTTCCTCCCCCCGTTTCTGTATCCCACTCTCTTTATAGCTCTCGGTTTATGTCTCTCTCTCCCTCTGTCACGCTCTCTCCGTGTGTCTCTCTCTATCCTCTTTCTGTTTCGCTCGCTCTTTCTCTTACTCCCTCTGTCTCGCTCTCTCTCTTTCTGTCCCCCTTCCTTTCGCTCTCTCTCTCTTTCTGTCTCGCCCTCTCCGTCTCACTCTCTCTCTTCGGCTGTCTCTCTCACTCTCTTTCTCTCCCTTGCTGCCCCACTCACTCTCTCTCTCTCTCTCCTTCGCTCTCTCTCTCTCTCTCTATCTCTCTCTCTCTCTCGCTCTTTCTGTCTACTTTTCTATCTCTCACTCTCTTCGTCTCTCTCTCTCTCTCTCTCTCTTCTCCCAGGCTTAAGGGGCTAGTCAGGCCCCCCGGGCGCTCTCTCTCTCTCTCTGTCTCTCACTCTCTCCCTCTCTCGGTCTCTCTCGTGCTGTCTCTCTTTCGCTCTCTCTCTCTCTCTTTCGCTCTCTCTCTCTCTCACTCTCTGTCTTTCTCTGTCTCCGTCGCACTCTCTCTGTCTCTCTCTCTCTGCCTCTCTCTCTCTCTCTCTCTCCCTCTCTCTCCTCTCTCGCTTTCTCGCATGTTTTTCTTTCCCTCTCTCCGTCTCTCTTTCGCTCTCTCTCCATCTCTCTCGTTTTCCCTTTCTGTCTCTATCTTTCGCTCTCGCTCGCTCGCTCGCTCTCTCTCTCTCTCTCTCCTGATGAGCTAATGCTCCTGCTGCTGCTTCTGGCGCTGATGTTGATGATAATCATGCTGATCGTTTTGGGGCTGTCGGCTTCAAGGCGCCGTGAAAGTCTACAATCCCTTGAAACGAACTTGGACCCGAAAAAGGTTGGATTGGCTCAGGTCATGGTCTAACTTCAGGTAAGCGACATCTGATCCGGAGTTTCGAGGTGTTTTGTCAATATTCATAGAGTCATGAAAGGACTTTGAGAGGATACTATTGCTACTTCTTCAGAAAGAGCAGGGTCGACACCAGAGATCCGCGCGGCAGCTTTACAATCCTTCTTTCAAATATTCGTCATGCAAGCCTCCGATCTCTGCTACCACACCGGGAAATGGGCTGTGGCTTAAAGCGAGTACGGTGACTACGGCTTCAGGGTTTCAGGCATATGACATGATGACTGACATGGCAATTGTTTTTGAAATTTGCTTTTGGGCTTGCTCCCAGCGCTTCAGTGTTCGCAGGCGTTGCAGTGTTGAGTTCTGATGGTAGGCATCCTCGCAATTGCACAGTGCCCAATCCCTGACTGAAACAGGCGTAGGAAGGCGAGGCAGCTTCCAACCCACGAAACCGAAAACCCTCTTCTGGGTTGTAGTTTTGGGACCCGTAAAACCATAAGGGAAATTTTTAAGTTTCCCAAAGCTCCACCTAGTCAGGCCTGCATACGGATTCTATATCAGCCATCCTTGTCAAGGGCTCTAAATCGGAATCATATCGGCCTAGGGCGTAGCGACACCGGCAGCTAGTACTATCCCAAGCCGAAGTACCTGACCATTGCGCACTCTGGACCCTGGACGCTTCACCCCCACAAGGCCAAGCCACCAGAAACAAAAAACTGTTCTGCGTTCCTTAAGTGGGAGTTTCCGAAATTAGGGGTACCTTATTTGGGGGTCCTTATAACAAGGATCGTACTATTTAGGGTACTATATAAGGCTCCCCTATTTCCGGAAACTCCCAACATAAACTCTTGGGGCACAGCCAGCAAAACTCCAAAACCTTGATCCATCAACCCAATGCCGAAACCCTTCAAACCTTAGACCCACGGATTCCGGGCCCTAAACGGCCCTAAACCCCATAGAGGTGGTGGGTCCTAGGCATGATAGCGCGGTTTAGGGCTTCTAGGGATTTCTGTAAGGTCATGTAGGACCCCAAAAAAGGACAATACTATTTTGGGGGTATAGTTACAGTATAATATATCCCGAAACCCTATTCTAATTGATGAGGCCCCTGTGTTATAAGGCTTAGGGTTTATAGGGTTTTCTGTAAGGTATAGAAGCAAAGCCCTCGCATGGCAAATCGATGCCCTCCTGCGGTGGCAGCAGCCGAGGGTTCTCAAGGCTTCGGGACTTTATAAGAGGTTTTTGTTAAGGGCTCGTTTTTGGGTCCGCACGAAGTGTACCAAAAGCCTGTATAAGAGGGTTTAGGGTTTAAGGTTCAGGGTTTGCGGCTTGAAGGGTTCAGGGCTTGAAGGGTTTAAGGTTTTAGGGTTTAGGGCTTGTCTCTGGCCTTGTAGGGTTCTTCAGGGCTTCGTCAGGGTCTGTAGGGTGCATACGTTTTTACAGGGTTTGGCGGGGTCTTACAGGGCTTAGTGTTCATCTCCAATACCCTGGAGGCAAACCCCTACATGTTGCAACAATGACTTAGCCAAGAATCCTGCTTTAAGAGTTTGCCTTAAACGGTTAATCATGAAGAACTAGTCTGCAAGTGGTTACACAGAACTCAGGGATAGTGTAGACCCCTGATGAATGGACCCCCTTTCTTTCATTGCCTTCATGTTGGGATCCCTATTGAAATCACCCTCAAGATGGGGAGGGGGTGGTAGCTTACTCAGGGGTCTACATTGCAGTGCATAGAGTTGGGGACGTCAATAGCTATTCAGGCTTCTGCACTATGCTGAAGCTACAGTCGTTCGGGATGTCGGGAAATCCGGTTTCTCGCTACGAACACTTGAACAATTAACTTAAAACCTGAAACCCGCTAGACTAGCTTTAGAACCTCAACCTCAATCCCTCATCCCTACCTGTAGCCCTAAACTTCCTAAACCCTACTAAAAGAGCAGGCTATGACCCCTGAATTCTAATGTGTCACCCCTAAAACAATAGGTTTTTTTGGATCCCCAGGTATTTGAACCTCTCTGGGTCTCACCGGCTAAGATCAAGTCGGGTTGAGGTCTTGCACAGGCCCTGGCCAAGCTGGTTCTCGGAAAACCTGAAGCCTAAACGGTCGAAGCCCCAAAACCCTAAACCCTGTATTGGGATGTGGAGTTTTGCTGCAAGTGCAGGAGCTTCATAAGCCTGTTGTAAACTGCAAACATGAAGCCAAAGAATGGTTTCAATGACATCCCAAAAAACCGTAAAGAACCTTTCGGGCTTTGTAGGGGTTGCGGTTTACGCTTAAGCTTAGCCTACCCATACTCAGAGCATCAAGAACCAAAAGAATAACCCATTCTTGAAGATGTGGCTTCTTAGCCTCCGCAGCGTCTGGATTTCGGTCACGTCGCTCGTGGAAGTGACTAGAACTACAGCGCGTGATGCCGGGCTTTCAGGCTGCACATGGGGTATAATGTAGATCTCTAATTCACACCCCCCCTCTCCTTTAACAGAGGAATATCTAATGCCTCTCTCTCTCTACATACATACATGCATGCATGCATACATATATACATACATACATACATAGGTATTCACATAAATACATGCGTGTATAATATATATATATATATATGTATTTATTTATTTATATTTATATATGGACCAAAAGGGCACTGTTAAAGGGCACTTTTGGGGACCCGGCTAGCATCGGCGGCGTAAACACGGGACAAAGCCGAGACCCTCAATGCGTATAATCCGGATTAGGGTTCGGGGTTAAGGGTTTAAGGTTGAGGGTTAGGGTTTAGGGTTTAGGGTTTAGGGCGGACAAAACTTCCACCCCAAAACTCTGAACCTCTCAACACAGAAAACTCTTTCAGGATTTAGGCTTCTGGGTCAAGAACCAGAAACCGCGGTAGGGGTTTAGCTTGGGGCAGTAGTACCCACCCTATAACAGTCTATATTGGGGGTCATATGGGAGTTTCCGCAAATTAGGGGTACCTTATTTTGGTGTCCTTATAATCAGGATCCTACTATTTAGGGTACTATACTAGGGTCCCCTATTTTCGGAAACTTCCATATTGGGGGTCATATTAATGGCTATATATGCTTATACTAGAACTACCGTCTGACTGCTACAGGGTTGGAGCAGTAATATAGGGGCCTCAAGAATTACCTATACTAGTTTGGGGGTTCCTTCTTATAATTATAGTATCATGGGCCCCAAAACCCTATTCTAATGGTTCAGGCCCCTGTATTACCCGAGGTTTAGGGTTCAGGGTGTAGGGCTTATGTGGCCGAAGGTCGCGCCTCTGGTTGAGGTCCCAGCCACTACACCCTAAACCGCAAACCATGAACCCTAAACCCTAAACTCTAAACCCTCAAGCCTAAACCCCTAAACCCTTAAATCCCTAAACCCAAATCCAAAACCCCTAAACCCTTACACCCCTAAACCCTGAAACCCCTAAACCCCTAAACTCAAATCCAAAACCCCGATACCCCGGAGCCTCCGAACCCGGAAATTGTGCTGTTTAGAGCAAAAAGAATGTCAAACAGTAGGACCCTTGCGCTCTCATGAACATCATTCCCCAAAAGCTCCAAAGTATCTATTTAGTAGAATGTAGGGTTTCTATAATAGGAATTACGATTATGATTTGGGGAAGTATTCCCCAGAACACTACCTAGGACCCTTTGGATTCAAAAACCCAAAAGCCCGATAATTAAAGTCTTAAACCCCATCCGCTTGTAAAGCCCTTGCAGCCTTACAGTATAAGTTATAAGCCAAAACGTTTGAAACCCAATAACCCCAATCCTTAAGAGTAATGTACAGAGAATCCCAGCACTAGTTGGCCTTAATCCGGCTCCCAACTGTACAAAACGCCAGTTCAGACTGTAACAGAATCAAAGCCATACATGCACACATAATGCAAGCCTAAATTCCCGCATCACTGTGCGCCATCCTCCGATGAGATATCAGATCGGCCCGTTCCGGCCCGGGGCGGCTGCAATTGTGCAGCTGGCCCAGATGAAGAATTGCACCGAGAATTCGATAAGGATCTTTGATGGAAGGGTTCTACATGGACCGTCATGTTTCGGCTTTAAGGCTCCTACTCAGTGTTAAACTTATAAGGTTTCGGAGTTGTTCCCAAAGCAGTGGAACAGTTCGGGTCTTAATGTTGGGAGTAACAAGAACAGAGGATTGAGTAGCGTCTCCGCGTGGCTCCCTTCGTGGTGCTGTGCGTTTGTTCGCTCTAGTCGCAGTACAGAGGATCGGTGCATCCGTGTCGTGCAGCGAATCGGATTCGTCATAAATTCTATGACATTCCTCTCTTTGGCGTCGAAGGCCTTCAATCGGAAATCCTAAACCCTAAACCGTGATCTCAATTCCGAAAGCACTATACCTTTAGCACGTCAGCCCGAAAACCCCTAAACACCTTTGAATCCCAAATCCCTTTGCCCAGCTTCCCAACGCAAGTAAAGCCGAGTCATAGAGGTTGATGCTAACCCCACAAGGCTTACGGTGACTTACTCAGACCTTCTTTAGGAATGTTGAAGTATAGAGTAGGAGCCACGATATGATGTAAGGTACATTCCTTACCGGGTTTTGGAGCCTCTGGGTGTTTGGCTATGAAGCCACGCACTTTGGAACAATCTCCAGTCGCCGGGTCGTCTCTGCTTCTCACGCTGCTGCGAAGAGACTGGTCGACTCGACTTCGCCGGACTCGTGTGGCTAAGGTTTGGGGTTTAGGGCTTTTATGGGAGTTTCCGCAAATTAGGGGTGCCCTGTTTTGTGGTCTTGGTAATAAGGATCGTACTACTTACTTAGGCTAGTATATTAGGGTCCCCTATTTTCGGAAACTCCCATATGTACACATCAACATATGCTTGCACATATGTATCTATGATCTACACAAAAAATTGATACACCTGCTGCGAACATATGCCTGTGCTTGTATTTAATAGTGTCTTGCAAGTCTGACAATGAGGAACATCATAATCATGGCGGTGATTGCTGCGCACCACCAGTCTGGTTGCCGTCATTCCTGCTTCTTAATTGGCCGGCGGGTGTCTCAATGCCCATAAACCCTCTTGCAGCTAAGCCCTTGATAAGCCCTCAAGTCCTAAGCCCGTCAGTTAAGCCCTCGTTCCCCTAGCGAGGGAGCTGGCTAGGTTTTCGGGCCGTGAAGGGCTCAGGAGGGGGTTGGTTGCTGTCGGCTTAGGTTATCGTGGGGTGCTCACCGCTTATAGGGCGTAGGGTCAGCATGTGCAGCATGGAGATCACAGCTGCATAGCATAGGGGCCTGGACTATTAGAATGATTCGGGTTTTGGGGGCCCATTATATTCTAACTATAACAAGGAGCACCCAAAATAGTATTGGTAATTATTTCGGCCCCTATATTATATTAGAATCACGAGTCTGCAAGAGCCTGTGGCCCTTCGCTGCATTGGCGGACGAGCTGGCAAGACAAGCCCGGGAGAGTTGCCCGAAGTCACAATGTAGGGTTTAGGGTTTAGGGTTCACGTCAAAAACCATAGAACCCGAAGGAAACCTATGAGTCCTTCGTACCTCATCAATCTTGCCAGCTCAGCCGAGCTATGAAAGTAGTCTTGGTGCTCTTTTCAGCCACCAGAATGCTGGAGCCCTCGCAAGGCGGCAAAAAAACTGAATCCATCTAACTTGTCGTCCCCAAACGGACTGGGTGTCGCGAAAGGACGCACAAGAACGTACCATGCAAGCAAAAGTGAATTGTTGAACGGTCTCTGTCAGTGAGGGTGTGCTAAAACCCTATACCCTATAAACCCTCAACCCTAAAACCCTTTAAGTGCTAACCGAAGTCGGCGACTGCCTGTGCCTCACCCCCAATTTCCCTTAGATAAGCTGAGAGGTTGCTAGACTATCTGGTTTTGAGCTTCTTTTTTGTTTGAGGGCCTCTTCCACCTGCCGGTTTTGAGGTTTCGGGTTTAAGGCTGAGAAGTTGACAGACCCCTAAGCCCTACCTTAACCCTGAATAACCTACCTTTTTAGGGTTCTTCAATATGATTTCCTTATATAAGTCCTTAAAAAGGTAGGTTATTCTGGGTTAAGGTAAACCCTAAACCCTAAACCAACTCCCCCTAAACCCTAAACCCTAAACCCAATAGTAGCCACCGAACCCTAACTCCCCCTCGATCCTGACGAGGACCTGCATAGTGCTGTCAGTCCATTCGATCTCACAACACGGGCAGCAGGACATCTTGCAAATCAAATTCGGTCATGTCCCCCCTTACTGGTGAGGCTCGATTTGGGCCTTTTGGGGCTTTTCGGGCTTCCACAAGGGGTTCTTTGAGGCTTCCAAAAGGCTTTTTGAACCGGTAAAGCACAACCAACCAGGCAGCGGAAGGATAGTATCTTGCAGGGCTTGCGGTAAAGGAGGGGGGTGGGCCGAGGGGGCTCGGATCCACGTGCTTAGGGATTTGGGGATTCGAGGGTTTGAGTTTAGGCTGTGGTTTTACTGAAGGAGTAAGAGCCAGGGCGCTTCTGATGTAGACGCCTGATTAGGAAGCCCCCTTGCCTTGATAAGGATGGCAAACAAGATCCGAATACTAAGGCTTTGAAGGGTCCACATTCAGATTCACGCCATCTGATGCAAAACCCTAAACCCCTAAACCCCTAAACCCTAAACCCCTAACCCTAAACCCCTAAACCCCTAAGCCCTACGACAAGAGCATCCAACGAGGACACAGCAGTCTTATTATGAAATCAGCTGGTTTGCTCAGCAAAACTCTCAACTCTATGTAATGCATCTTCAACGATGAACCATGATAAACCCTAAGCCTACAAAGCCACTACCCCCGGCCCTACGGTTGATGATATATCCCCTGCGTTACCCATAGTAAGGAACAGACCCTAATTCCCACAGTCTAGGGTCATTAAGGCAATGCAGGATGTATATCATCAACCTAAACCTTAAACCCTAAAACCCTATAGATCCCTTTAAAGGAACCTCTTAACGGTACCCTGATACAGTAGAACCCAGAAAGTTGGAACATGGGTTTAGGAGGATTCGTGCTAGGATCCCTTATACTTTACCTTAAGGGGCATGAGGAGAATGATGGTTCCAACTTTCTGGCTTCTACTGTAGATCCCTTTAAAGGAACCCCAGGATTTAGATCATCACCCGCAGTATCGAAGTCTTCGGCCCTGGGCCGAAAAAGGTGAAATTCAGGACTCTGACTCTCTTTAGGGTTTAGGGTTTAGGGTAGGCAAGAGGACGATTGGTATTAAGCACGAGAACTTCTAATGTAGGAAACGGTGATTAAGAAACCTTGGGTCCTTTTTAGGGTTCCTTGTATGAATCCTAGTATATTGGGGTTTTCGGGCCAGGGTTTCTTAATCAGGTTCCTACACTAATCCGTCAAGCTTGCACCCGAAGCTCCGCTAAAGAGTTGAAACCCTTATTCCTAAACACCCTAAGCCCTATATAGGAGTATGAGTCTTCTCCAGGCATGGGGAGCATGGCTGATGCGTAGACCTACGCCCATTCGCGGGCCTTGCGCTTTCAAACACAAGGTTATAAGGGCCCGACACAGCACATAGACACAAGGACGCCCGAGGCTCTGAACCCTGACACCTATCTTTTGTATCGCAGTGTACTTCCTTTCGGGTTAGGAAGAATTACAATGCAGACTTTAGTGACTATAGGTATATTCGGTGTAGAAGGACCCCTGTAAGGGGATGCCGGACATGCTTATGTCTGAGATCCTTGTGTTTCTGTGCTCTGTCGGGCCCCCAAAGAAGCCACGAAGGAAGGTGCAGGAGATCATGAACCCTAAAACCTGAACCCTAAAACCTTAGCCCTAAAACCCTGGACCCTGAACTCGAAACCCTAGAACTATCGGCCGGTTGGGACCCTGAGCAGCCTTTCAGAGCAGCCTTTCAAAAGGCTCTAAGGCTGGGATGAAGGTCATATACTATAGGAGGGGGGTCAGGATTTTAAGGTTTAGGGTTTTTGGTGTAGGGTTTTAGGGTTTAGGGGCCTAAACAATTACGGGGTGTTCCTTATTCTAACTATAGTAGAATAGACCCCAAACCTTATTCCAATTATTAAGGCCCCTATATTAGAGGCCTTGAGAATTAGAGTCGGGTTTAGCGTTTAGGGCTTAGGCTGCGCTGAAGGTCAAATAAGGGCCGTGATGAGTAGAGTAGGGCTTTTGAGGTACACGATACTGGCATTGCCATAAGGAGCCCCAAGCATAGAGCTAGTCGGACCCCATATATTCGGTGGCGATATCCCAGATGAGACGCTTTGCCAAACAGAAATTTAAACCCAAAGAACCTTACTGTAGGAACCTGATTAAGAAACCTTGGGCCTTTATTAGGGTTCCTTATATGAGTCCTACTATTTGGGGGGTGGGGGGGGGGGGTTATAGGCCCAGGGTTTCTGAATCAGGTTCCTACACCCCGAGCCTTAAACTCCAAATCGTCGTGATCCATGTGTCTGCCACAGTCCCTTCCTCTTACTCAACCCTAAACCCTAAACCCTAAACCCCTAAACTACTCCTCCCGGGCTTAGGGTTTAGCGTAGTCTCTTGGCCACGAAACCTTCCCATGTCATAAAAAAAGCCTATGTCGGCCTTCTTTTCCCTGCGATTTCCTTAAGGGGAACATGCACACAAACAGGTTACTCTCTTATTGAACAAGCGGGCCCAAAAAAGTTCAAGCTCTCTCAGATAGACAGATTTGTAAGGCAAAAAAAAGCTAAAGTTCTCCCTTTGACTATCTAAGGTCAAGCTTGTGTGCAAAAATGGGACCCCCCACCTCCCAAAGCAAGCCTTACTTGGGCGGTCTGGGGGACGAGAAAACTAGTTATTGAGTCGGGTTTAGGGTTAAGGTTTAGTTTTTGGTTTAGGGTTTTGGGGCGTAGGGTTTAGGATTTGTTCGGAGTAACCCAAATTAAACCTTTGTGAGGAACTTATCTTTTTAGGCTACTTATCTCTCTTCTCCTACCAAGTCTCCCGACACTGCAAGTAAATCTTAAACCCTGAACCCAACCTCCAGCGGTACAAAGTAAGGCCGCAATCATCAGGCCGATAGAACCCTATTAGCCTATGTCTATGTCGACCTATGACCTCCAGAAATCCAAATCAAGAGGACCTGCGTCAGATTGAAGAGCCAGAGGCACGGCGCGACAGAGCAGGGTCCGTGTTGAGGTGAGGAGACGAGAACCCGACTCGGGAAAAATTAGTGTATGGTTTAGGGTTTAGGCTTTAGGGATGAAGACTATACCTATACATAATCTCCATTGTAGTTCCTTTTTTGATCTACCCGATTTCATAGTTAGGACCCTGGCAAGGTCACCCAAGAGAAGAAGCTGCAACGGAGACTGTACGTAAGGGTTCAGGGTTTGAGGTTCAGGGTTTAAGGTTTCAGGGTCTAGGGTCTCAGTTTTAGGGTTTAGGGTTCAGGAAGGTTGAGTGTCTGTTACAGGATTCCCACGACAAAACCTTTTCAAGTACTGTTAAACAACACTCCCAACAGCACCATGAAACCAGATTGAAGTATAGAATTCCGGCAAAGCCCTTCAAAAAAAAAAGGCCATACCACCCTTACTTAACCCTTTTGAAACACTGTAATTGCAACCCGTTTTGCTAGCGGTGTTGGGTGTCTGTGGGTTTGTCAGCGCCATCCGATCTTCGGTGCCAATATCCAAGGCTCCTCATCACACGTTTGGAAGAAGACCATCCTTTCTGCGCATGGACACAATCCTGCACGAAGACAAGGGTTCTATGTATAGAGTTTCCACGGGGTTGATGGCACTTTATAGGCTTTGGGGGCAGAAGACATGCTAGAGACTACGGCAAAGACCTGCATTGTCCGTATTAAGGAAGGTTTCTCATATCTGTATCATAAAAGGCACTGCAATGAATCTCGGGTTGCATGGTACTCCATTTTGCGATTTATGTATTAGGGAATGCAAGATTTGTCCATCACTCTACCACGCCCCACAACAGCTTCTAAACCATTGCGACGGAGCAAAGCCTAGGGGCGTGTGTCGTGCTGCTGGCAGCAAGCATCTTGGCAATGAGTTCCAACCACATTGGTTCTAAGCACGCAGCCCTGGATCCAAACCAAAACCAAAAAAAACGTTCAAGCCCAACCTCAAAACCCACCAATAACCTGCTTGTTGAAGGGCAATGCGGGTGTGTCCTAGCTGATGGAGTCACAACCGGCTACTTCTAGGGTGTGGGATGGTGCGGGACTACAGCTAAACCCTAAACCTGACCAGAACCGTGAAACCCTGAACTCTAACCTGAGACCAACCTCTCGCTTTCAGCAGCACGTAAGTTTAGGACGTCTCTCCCAGCCCCTTGGAGGAAGCCGTTGACAACAAGCTGGAAAACTACCTCGTAGGGGCAAAGGGGTTTAGCGTAGTTGAATGAAGAATTGCTGACAAACGCGTAGTGCGTTTCTACTGCGGGGATCTGAATAAAGGTCCGTGATACTATTTCGTAATTCTGCGATCTCATACCCCCAAACCAATTTCTACATACAGAGGCCCCCTATAGGCCCCAACACCCTGAACCATCTCCTATTGAGGCCCCTAGAATATAGGTCTTAAGATCTATAGGGTCTAGGGTGTTAGGGTTCGGGGTTAGGGTCCTATTCTATTAAGTTTAGGGTCTTACGGTGTAGGGTGCGTTCTTCCTTGGGGAAGCTCTGAGATCGGCACTGAAGGGGTGCAGTTTAATGTAGGGGCCAATAGAATTAGAACAGGGTTTTGGGGCATAATACAGTATACTTATAAGAAGGAGCCCTAGGGAATAATATTGGTAATCATTCAGGCTTCTACAGTAGTGTTTTCTGTTGAAGCTGGGCTCAAGGTTTGCGTTATGCTCCAAAGGACTCGAGGAGACGGGCTTCAAGAGCTAGCCTGGGCTTAGAATTAAATCCTAGAGCCTAAGTACTGAAATCCTAACGACCCTAAATCCTTAAACATCCTTGAACCCCAAAATCCCATGTAACCTCCCGCAAGGATTGCAGTTCTAAGCTTCTTACCTTCAGGATTACCGACAAGGACTGGGGTCTAATAAGGGGGCAACCCCAGCCCTGCTGCAATACCCGCCATGCCCAGACCTTCCAAAATCCCTTAATTAAGGAATATACCTTAAGTTAAAGTAGGATCCCTAATA
The DNA here is from genome assembly GCA_003297005.1 of Symbiodinium sp. clade A Y106. Taxonomy (NCBI): domain Eukaryota; class Dinophyceae; order Suessiales; family Symbiodiniaceae; genus Symbiodinium; species Symbiodinium sp. clade A. The sequence goes on from BGNK01001579.1 coordinate 64,508, forward strand.
TGATTTAGGGTATGTTCCTAATTAAGGGATTTTGGACGGTCTGGGTGAAGGGTTTAGGGTTTAGGCTTGGGGGGGGTGGCTTTTGTTTTCATACATTAACCCAAACCTGAAAACTTGAACCGGGAACACCCTAAAAACCCTGAACCCTGAACCCAAAAGACGTAAAGAGGGAATCAAAGGCTTCCTGCAAGGTTTGGCAGTGATCGCGTGAATGCCTTGGGGGGGCTTCTTCTCGCAGGCAATTCCAACTTGGCCGCAGTTACATAAGGTCTGAGGGTCTGGGGCTTGGGGTTTCAGGGTTTAACCCAAAAACCCTAAACCCTCAACCCTAAAACCCTAAAACCTTAATTACTAAACCCTAAACCCTAAACCCTAAACACTAAACCCTAAAACCATAAAAACCCTAAACCCTAATTTGGGTGTAATGTGCTTTCAAGGCTCCGAAGCTGCTAATGCATTGCTATGGCGGCGCCATGGGGTTCGAAGTGTTTCGGGGCTTGCGGCGGTTTTGGGTGTAGGGTTCAAGGTGCTCGGTTCAGTGTCCCCAAGGGTCCAAGTACCCAATAATCATATACTCTCCCAAATAGTAACCTACATAACTACTATCCGAAACCTAAGTACCCAATTATTGGGTCCTTTGGACCCTTGGGGTGTTGGAGGAGTAACCTAAACCCTAAACCCTAGCCGGGAAGGCTCGGATTGTGGAGTCTCCGAAAATAGGGGGGTGACCCTAATATAGTACCCTAAGTAGTATAGGATCCTTATTCTAAGGACCCCAAAATAAGGCAAATAAGGTACCCCTATTTTCGGAAACTCCCATTTCAGGGTTCTTGACCTTCATACGGCTGATGGACAAAATCCTGCATTACCCATTATAAGGAATATATCATAATTCCCATAGTTTAGAGTCCTTAGGGTCATGCAGGATTTTGACCATCAGCCGTAGCAAGCAGGAAAGTCTGAACTCTCGACCCAATTCCTTGAATTCCAGGTTAAAGCCTCCCTAAACCCTAAACCCTAAACCCTAAACCCTAAAACCCTAAACCCTAAACCCTAAACCCTAAACCCTAAAACCCTAAACCCTAAACCCTAAACCCTAGACCCTGTGCCGGTTGGAACCCTGAAAGGACCAAATCCAAAGACTCCCCGAGCCCGAAAAATTTACACCAAAAGCCCTAAAAATTGAAAAATGGAGGGTTTAGGGTTTAGGGTTTGGGCCCCGGACCCTTTGCCAGACATAGTGTCATAGCTATTTGGAGAATAATTTCTGACATAGCATAAAATAATCTAGCGTAACATAATTGCTTTTCACCTCAAACCCGAAGACCCAAACCCTGAACTCACTAATTACCTACTAGGAAACAGTTTTATGTAGAATGGGGTCATGAACTCTGTTATAGCAGAATTCTGCTTCAGATAGAGTTTTGGGCTTGTTGACAGTGTAATTACAAGCAGAATAAATATAAGGGTTTGGGCTGGCTCGTTTAGAGTATGTCCAGTAAGAAAACCTAAGGACAATATTGGTAATTACTCCGGCCTCTACAGTTGAGATTATCGCACTTGAGGCCTAGCGGTTAGGTCTTGAGTTTAGGGTTTCCTGTGCGCTTCGAGTTTAGGGCACTAGGCTCAGGGCTTTGAGGCCTTACGGTTAGATGAGAGCTTAGGAAGGCGGCGTTCAGCAGAGCCTGCTAGCAGCAGCCTTTGCAGCGGTTTGATCACAGTCCGCAAGTATCGGTAGAGGTCTACCTTGACACTTGCCATTCGTTGAGCACGCATTAATTAGGGCCCCAAAACAGCACATAAGCAAAAATAAGGATAGGGATATCCCCTACAGACCCCCTTATCATGAAGCCCAATAAGGTAGGGATATCCCTACAAAATGCTTATGCTCATGCTTATGTCTTTTGGGGTCCCTAAGCAACGCGATGTAGAGCTGCTCAGCGGCAAAATAAGGTGTGACTCCTTGCAGGCAGATACCCCCCTCGGCGGTTGACGACACGGGCGAACCCTCCCCGAGCTCACCCAAAAGGATGCTTCAGCTTTCAGTCCTAATATAGGGGCGTTATTGCTTCGAACAGGGTTTTGGGTTTATTGTTTAGGGATTCCTCACTATGACTATATAGTATCATATACCCCCAAACCCATTCTAATTATTAAGGCCGTTAGATTACGTGAAACACGCATTGTCCCTGCAGGCGAGTACGACATACATGAACAAACAACCTGAACCCTGAAGCCTAAACCCTACACCTGAAACCCTGAACCAAACTCATGCAAGAGTTCAGTCCCGTTGGGGCCTGATTGAAACGTGAACTCGGAATGCATCAATCAACTATTCATGCTGTACTAGGTCTTACTTGCAGGATCATTGTGTTTCGCTACAGACACTAAAGTATCTATACGTTTAACACTTATAAATCAGAAGCAACCTCACTTGGACGGTAAGACCTTACTTGCTAAGTCACACGACCCTGCAACTTGGGTTTTGAGCCGGGCCGAAACCCGGCTCAAAACCCTAAATCCCAACAATCTCGAAGACACCCCAGGCCTTAAACCCCAAACCATAAAGAACCCTAAACCCCAAACCCCCAAACTCCCCAACTCTTAAAACCGGCAAACAACCCTCAACCGCAAAACTCCAAAACTCCCCAAACCCTAACCCCCCAAACAACCCTAAACCCAAAACTCCAAAACTTACCAAACCCTCCCCCCCCCTTTCCCACCAAACCCCTAAACCCTAAACCCTCCTGCAACTTCTGGGGCAAGGCCGGGGGCCCAGAAGGGTTTAGGGTTTGGGGTTTAGGGTTTAGGGAGCATCAATCAAAAACCCCGCTTTTTGTAGGATCCAAAACAGTAACCTAGGGACCTGAACATATGCTAGACCAGGGTTTCTGGCTTTACTATCGTATATTGTTGTAGAAAGGAGACCTCTGGAATATTATTGGTAATTGAATTTGTTCCGGCTTCTATATTGGATCCCTCAAAAAGCCCCTTAAAGGGGTCTATAGCACTCCAGCAACAGTTCTTTCAAGGGATTAGTAGGAGTCTTGGAAAACCTCTGGAAAACCTCCTAAATGAGCCCTGACTCAGAGAACCCTAAACCCTCAACCCCTGGAGCTTTTAAGAGTTCAGGGTTCAGGGTTTAGGGTTTACCCCCTCAACCCCTAAACCTTTTAAGAGTTTAGGGCTTAGGGTGTAAACCCTAAACCCCTAAAGGGAGTGCCACGAACGTCTCGCCGTAGGGAGGCTTCGAGCCAGGGAGCTAAGCCATGACCGCTGGTGCCTTTATTTAGAGTCCGGAGAGTCGTACACCGTATTAGGGGAACCGTTACAGTAGAAGCCAGAAAGTTGGAACATCATTATCCTCATGCCCTTCAGGTAAAGTATAAGGGATCCTAGCACTAATCCTCCTAAAGCCATGTTCCAAATTTCTGGGGTTCACTATAAAAGGAAGGTTTTATAGAGTCCAGGTAGGGTCTGGGGTTTAGGATGCCGCTCTGCACTGCAGTCGGTTAGGGGTCCTGAGCAACTAGACTGGTGTTCGACCCACCGAGCAAAATATCACAGATCCTCTTCTCTTATGCAAGAACTAGGCCCGGAAAAGGTCAAACTTTCTCAGATACAACTTAAAAACTCTAGGCCAAAACCGGTTGGCTATCTAAGTATAGCAAGCGCTTGGTGTAGGAAGCAAATCAGGCCAGGAACCAGCGGTGTGACACACTTGCGACGACTGATGTGCCCACACTGGCCGGTTCAGAGAGCACTTCGGAAATCACGAGTAGGGCTTAGGGCGTAGTTTTCATCGAGGGTCGGAATTTAGAGAGTATATTTCAGGCAGGATTTCAAGCTTGAAAGGTTAACCGCTTTGTGCTTGCGGCTTTTATATCTTCTTCTGCATCAGAGTCGATAATCCTAAAACTTCATCGGCTGTAGACTCCTTTAGGATTGAGACGTTCAAATCTGATGCGGATGATGAGAAAAATCACCGAACCAGACATTACCCCAAACCCTGAAGGTTGAAGGTCTCGCGCTTCTGTTCCTTGCAGTAAACCCTGCCTACGCCCTCAGAAGCAAAGCCCAGAAAGCTACACCATACCGTGGGTTGGGGATGAACAATGGCCCTTGGTGCCACACTTGGGCCTTCGAGATACTATACCTTGACCTACCAAAACCTACCTTGTTTTGTAGGTTCTTATTATAAACCCTAATATGAATTTTATAGGGACCCTACAAAAAAGTAGGTTTTGGAGGGTTAAGGTATGGGTAGTTCTCTAAGAGGGTGCCCCTTTTCTAGCATGCGGCACCCGGATAAAACGAACCCTGAAGGGGGCACTACTTTTGACAACCACCCATATTCCAAGCCCCAACACCATTGAGCTGCTCTGCCTGCGGGTCGTTGCCCAACTATCCCGAAACTTGGACAGTTTGACATGCCAGAATTGAACGCAGTTTACGGTTACGGATCAGGGTTTAGGGTTTATCAACAGCCTGTCACCCAAACGACGTGAGTTCGATTCCTTGTGGGGTTCTTTATGTGAAACCCTCAGGGAACCACGGAACAGAATTAGGTCTCTGGGATTCTGGTGTCGGGTTTCTAGATTGCCCCGTAGGCCCTCAACAACCAGGGTACCTAGAGGGAGGCCCCCCAAAACGAGGGAAACTCCAGCTGCAGTTCCCCTAAACCCTAAACCGTTCAGTAAATAATTATAGGGTTTCAGGATTTCGGGTTTAGAGCGTGCAGATTTAAGCTGTAGGGTTTGGAGTGTAGGGTCTTGGGGTTTAGTGCTGGTGGAAACCTTCGGAGCTCGAATTCGGGACTACAAACATGAGAAAAACAGGCGACTTAACAATTGCAGCAGTTTTTTGCGGGTGTGCATTATGCTACTATGTTGTATTGTGTTGTCTTGTATGTACTTGTATACAACCTTAATATATTATGTTGCAGTAGATTATTTTTGCAGGCTTCAGAGCCTCGCATCATCGCAAAGCCCGCGGACTATGAACCCCGAACCCTACCTATAGTCTCCATTGTAGTTCCTTTTTTTGGTTAACCAGTTTTATGGTTAGGATCCTATTATAGAGATTTTGGTTAACCAAAAAAAGGAACTACAATGGAGACTATAGGTAAACCCTGAACCCTGTAAGCCCTAAAACCCAAACTCCAAAACCCCAAACCGCGAACCCTGCGGTTGAAGGTACAGTAACTCTCGTCTACTAAGTCTGGATTTAGTGTTTTTTGGTCCACCAGCACCACCCAAGTACCCTTCACCCGAGGTACCTGGGCTCCCCTAAGGGGTAATTTGGGGGGTGTTAGTGGAGTTTTAGGGCTTAAATAGGTTTGGGCTTTAGTTTGGATACCGGCCATTCAGTGCATCATCGGATTGTGCAGCGAAATAGCTCGCTGCAATCATCGTCGGATTCCTCCTCAAGATGATATTCTCGCTGAGGTTTCTTCTAAGTCCTGAACCCCAATTTTCATAAAGGATTCATTTTTGGCATACATGGGGCTTTGGGTTCAGGATGCACCCGGGGCATGCAGGAGTCTGGGCCTGCAACTCCTTAAGTTCCAGGGTCCAGGGCTGGGGACGACCTGCTCTTTCTCGGGTTTACTCGGGTTTACAGGGTGTAGGGATGCTTAAGGGGCTTAACTGTCATCAGTTGTCGCTGAACTTGTTACAACTTGCAAAAAGTGAGATCATGGTAATTTACACAAACCTGGTGAAGAGCACGATTTTTGACGGGACCTTGTTGCAGCCGCAACGGAGACAGACATCTCGGGTTGATGCGCGGTTGGGGATGATAGGTGTTTTGGGAATCAAGGGCATAAAGTCAATTGCATCTTAGTCCTGTGTGTTGAATCGATCCGGTGTTCAGCTAGCGGGCTGCATGGATATGTCCAGAGAGATTCCGCATCCTGAAGACCCAAAGGATCCTTATATAAGTACCTTTATGGGGGATACTTACTTAACCAAACCATAACATCATACTACTTCCTACCATAGAAACCCTACATCCTGCTATATAAGTACTTGGGACCTCTGTTGATCCCTTCGTCTCAATCACTGCGATCCTCATCATATCCTGAAACGCTGCGCCGTGGCACTACACCCAAATGCCCCTAAACCCTAAACCCTAAGCCCGTAGTCCTAAACCCTAAGCCTTCTGTAACGCCAGGACCCTAAGGCAGGCGCTTGGGGGGTATACTATAGTAACTATAGTACATGTTCCAAGACGGGTTACTGTTCGTCATTATACTAAGCAACCCCAAAATAGTATCGGCAATTATTGAAAATTATTCAAGCCTCTCTATATTAAAGTCTTCCTGGGAATCAGATGCTGCGGAGCGGTAGTTGAAGCGGCACCTGATTGACATGTGCGAGTTCTGCGGAATCACGAGCAGACGAAGGAGTGACTTTTTTCATGAGAGCTCTCCTGCGATAGGTGCTCTCAAGCCGTCAGAATCTTAGAGGAGACGATGTGCGGGAATCGGCAGAGTCGACCGTGAGCTCGTCATCCAGGTCTTGTAGGAACTCTTCCGGCTCGGTTGCGTCCCAGGACCAATCCGAATCGGCATAAGAAGTGACGCGATGAGAGGGACATGGGAGTTTCCGAAAATAGGGGACCCTAATATAGTACCCTAAATAGTAGGATCCTTATTATAAGGAACCCCAAAATATGGTACCCCTGATTTTCGGAAACTCCCACATCAATCTGCTGGTATTGCGCGGCCCATGTACCCGAAACCCGAGTGCTACAACGAATGCCTAGTAGGGTTTAGGGCTTTTGGTTTACCTAAGCCCTCATCAAAAGCCCATGATCCTTGCAGGGCTCCTCTTCGCCTATGTCGGCTCTTTCAGCCGGATAGCGGACCTCCGATCTCAACAGATTGAGGTCTTGTTTTCAAGGGAGGTCGTTCGAGTCAGGGACTATTGCGGCGAATATTGGTGTAGGGGTTTCGCTTTATGGGAGTTTCCGAACATGAGGGGTACCATATTTTGGGGTCCTTATCATAAGGATCCTACTATTTAGGGTACTATATTAGGGCCCCCTATTTTCGGAAACTCCCTTATGGTTCCGTGAAAGGTTAGGGTTCTGGAGGGCTGAGGCTTTGCAGATTTTGTGCGTTGCATGCCGGATGCTTTCAACTTTGCACTTGATGCACGCAGACCTTCCAAAAGCCCTTACTTAAGGAATCCACCGTTAAAATATACCTAACGTGAAGTAAGGGTGTATATTCCTTAATGGAAAAGAAATTGGAAGGTCTGGCTTGATACGTGATTCAAGATGCTTCTGCGGATGACGTCTGATGGTCTATGTGGGCAGTACATGTAGCCTCAAATCGCCAACCGTTCTACATACACCTCGAATGATCTTGAACCTGAAACTTGCACCCTAAACCCTCGACCCTAAACCCCTAAACCCTAAACCCTAAAGCGTACCCCATAAACTCTAAACCCTAAATTCCTACAAGAAGGCTCCCAAAGGGCTGCTCTACACTTTGGACCCCATGCGAAAGGCGACAAGCACACAGTACGTTACCATCGGACCCTTATCTTTATTAGGGCATTATGAAGGTAACCCCATATCTTTGTATGGGGCATGATGAGCGTAACCCTTATCTTTATTAGGGGAAGATGAGGGTAACCCTTATCATCATGAGGGCAGTATGAGGGTTCATCATATGGGAGTTTCCGAAAATAGGGGACCCTGATATGGTACCCTAAATAGTAGGATCCTTATTATAAGGACCCCAAAATAAGGTAGCCCCAATTTTCGGAAACTCCCATATGGGTTTTAATTGGGTTCACACGATTCTGTAGGGGCTTTACCAGGCTTGGGTCGTGGACGAGCAGATCTTGGCGTGAAGAGTCGGAAATTGGGGTCTCCTGTAAGAAAGCTCCCATCTTACTTCCCGAACACCCCAAACCGTGAGGGTTTAGGGGTTTAGGGTTTAGGGGTTTAGGGTATAACACTGTCGAAGACACCACCAAGCTTATAAACCAGAAACCTCAAGCTGTTAGTGTTGAAGGTCGGATACTGCAGAACCCCGAAAAGGTTTATTATTGAGGGTTACACTGAAACTCCAAAGAGCCCAAAGTAGGCACTACTCCTGGACTTTCGACCCCAATGTAGTACTATTTGTAGACTCGGAATCTTAGAATAATGATGGCGACGCTCATGATATCCTGAAGTGCTCCACCGTGGCACTACACCGACATGCTCATGATCCTCAGGCCCCTAAACCCCTATCTAAGGAACAGGTGTATGACTACGGGTTAGGGTTTCAGAAGCCCTCGCCTGCTCGATGTGGCCCACAACTTCCTTGCAATAGCTCTCCTGGGCGTAGCTAACGAACCCTGATCACTTCATTACGGAATATACCATAGTTCATATTAAGGGTCCTACCTTAGTTTAAGGTAGATTTCTTGATTAAGTGATTTCGGCGGGAAGGCCTGGGAATGCTTGGGATTCAGGGTTTTCGGCTGCAAGGTTGTGCTGAGGGGTCGGATCCAGGGTTCGGGTTTACCAGGAGGTTCATGGGTAGTTATAAGTGGGGATATAAGTCCTCAAATAAGGGTAATTATAAGTATCGTTACCTTACTTATAATACCCCATTTATAACTATTTATAACTACCCATGAACCTCCAAGCAGGGCCCAGTCTGGGGTTTTGGGCTGGTGGTTCCTCCTGAAGGGTCAAGCACGGGTTTGTTTTGGTTCTTTGAGGTTTCGTCGCAATGTCCTGGAAGCCGAACATAAGGGTCTGAATGCCTAGATATGCTTAGTCCACGCCTGCCCCTCTAGCCCGTGTGTAGCTATCTATGTAGTATAACGGAGCCAAAAATCATATTCCAATAAAGGCCCACATATTCCCTAAACCCCGAGCTGGCGCAAACCCACTTTAGGGCCTTGGGTTTGGGAATTTGGCGTTTCAGGATGTGGGGCGCAGGGTTGATGGTTTAGGGCTTGAGGGTTTAGGGCCTAACTACAAAGCTCTCAGTCGTGGAGAATGAGGCCCTGATAATGGAGATAGGGCTGTAGACCCCTGACTAATGAACCCCCGAATTACCTTACAAGTGCTTGTAGTTGCTTGTAGAAGATCCTTTTGTTGGCGCCCTTCAACAAAGGGGCTAAAACCACCAGGAGTCTGCATTACAGGGTTTAGAGTGCCCTCGCCCCGCAACCAACCCGGGTCTTAACGAGTCTCATTATATGCCATACCCCTTCAGGGGCTCTTAAACGGTTAGGGCTTGTTTTTTGCCGAAACCCTCTCAAAGAGCAAAAAGCACAGCGCTTCCACCCACCCGCAGGCTTCCGACGAAGCCGCTTTGAACCTAAACCCCCTATGCCCTGACCCCACGACCCTAACACTCTAAAACCCTAAACCCTACCTGAACCCCAAAAGTATGTAGAATTATGGCCTGTTATAGGTGTTGGGCGACTATTTTACCTGCTTTGGGTGGTTTAGGTAGACCCTAAAATCCGGCATGAAACTGCAACCCGAAACCCCAACCCCTAAATCCTTAAAGCCAGGGCACGCTGCACGAGGGGCAAGTCAGATGCGCGTTACCACAGTCGCAAGACTGCCAAAAGCAACCTTAGCGCTTTGGAAAACAAGGGCTTCTTAAATGGGCATCTGTGAGGCTCCACATGGGAACTTGGGTTCAGGGCGTTAGGCGCCAAATCCCTAGAGCTTTAGAGAATTGGGTTTAAGGGTTTGTTAAAGGCTGCTTTCAGTTTACGGTTTAAGTTTGATTAGGGTTTAAACCTTCGGGGTTCTGTTGGGGTTCCTAGGTGAGCTTCAGGATTTATGGTTGAAAGGTTCGGGAGTTTGAGGTCTGGGGAGTTGGCAATTTAGGATGGGGTGTTGGGAATTTAGGACTAAGCACACTAAACCCTAAACCGTGAAAGCTGTAGGTTTTAGCCCTGGCAAGTCGGAGGCGATCCCCATGCAGCGCGGATAATGAGATCTTCACTTCGTTCAGTCACTTTCCCTTGACCCTGCTTGCTAGCAGTTAGCATTTCTTGTCGAAGTAAACGCGTAGTTGATCTAGTGCATGGGTTTGGGTTCGAAGTGGGTCTGAAGAAGAACTGTCCTCCCGATCTCCAGGCTATCGCTTTCGCTCGTTCTCAATGAAGTAGCGGATGTTTTTCTCGTCCGGCAGCGGCACAGACTTAGGCAACTCCTTGCGAAGAAACTGCAACAACTGCTGCATGCGGTAGCTCTCCTTGTTCTCCAGGTGAGATCTAATGAGGGCCTTCTTGCATTCATCAAGGCTCTTGGAGCGCTGCCCATACTTGTAGTCCCACTTGCCGTGGATCGAGACGTCAGTCGCGTGCACTCAAACCGTCTGGTTCTGGTACGTCGCAAAGCCCTGCCAGCCTTTCCTCTGGTGGCATTTGACGCATGAGAATTGCACCAGAAGCGCATGCGATACGCGCCTGCAGCAACATGCTCCGTCGCCCTGCTTGTCAAGATGGTAACTTGCCGACCCTTGACGGACTACGAAGCCCACTCAGCGACGTAGGTCTTGAAGTCATTGAACTGAGCGCATTCCACCTGCTCCGTCTTGCGCACACGGCGGGGAAGCTTCTGGACACCGCGCGGTTCATGGTGGAGGACTCCCAAAAGGCTTCCGGAGGGGTGGTGTTGAGAGACAGCCCTTTGAAGTTGCTGCATGGACTTACAGGTTCAACAAGCGTTCGTCGGGATGTGGGCTTCTTCTAGCTTTGTGAATAGGGGTTCACGGGTTTTCGTTTCAGAACTTCTGATGAATCAGAAGTTGCGGCTGGAGAAACTGTCATCACGAAGTGGTGCTACACAATAACTGTAGCTTCTGAAAGCTACAGCTTGGAAAAATTGTCAGCAGATGTATGCTTACTGCCTTGTCTACATCTTCTCGCTTATCCGGTAGTACATTGCGGTGTACATGAAGGGGCACGCAGGAAGCACACAGCGGCACCAGGCCAGAATGATCCTTGCTCTCGTCCCTGGTGCGTCCCAGCGCATGTTTCAGTGACCGCGAATGTGGCAGTTAGGGCTTGTAGGGTTTAGGGGAGCTTGCCAGCACGAAGCACCGCCAGCCGCGGGGATCTACAAAGACAGGAGGGCGGCAGTTGCAGGGGGTACAGCAGTGCCACTAGGGGCAGGTGTGGCATCAGTGGGAGCTCTCAAAGGTAGTTCTTACGTTGACAAGTTTCCCACATAATATATACTTAGGCCCTAATTAAAGGGGGGAACCTAAAGACGGACGTACTCTAAGGCCTAAGTATATACTTTATGGGTACCTGGAGCCTTACACCCTTCTGGGCTTGGAGGGCTTTGTGAGATTCAGGCCTGTTGCAGACGCTCCTACTTGGAGGTTCATGGGTAGATATATATATGACTGGGATTATCGGTAAGATAAGTATACTTATAAGCCTTATCTAGGGACTTATAACCCCACTTATAACTACCCATGAACCTCCAAGTGTTTACATCTATTCCAACATCACTTACCAAGGTTGCCTCTTTCCTTAGGGAAACGAGAGCTCAACCTTGGGGCTCATTCCTAACCGAAACAACCAACACCAAACCCATAAAATCCTTAAGCTCACAAGCCACGACAATTTTTCTTGAGCTCCCGGCGAACGCAGCTCTCATGGAACACATGCCCACATGGTAACCTCCTTGTGGGCAAGACAACCTAATACCCTTTGAACTGTGGATTGGAGGGGCTTCAACAACGTAACAATCGGAAAAGGGTTGTTAAGTATTGGGCTATGCTACAGTATAACTATACGAGGACTAAATGCAAGAGAAGGTATTGTACTTCTTCTTGCTGTTATGGTGATGATGATGATGATGTTGCTGTTGTTATGGCGACAATATGGTAGTTGTTCCGATGCCTTGAAAAGCTCGGGCTAGGCTTACAGGTTCAGGCTAAGGCTTGGACCCACAGTCCTAGCAACTTAACGAAACAAAGCTTCAGGGCTTTAGGTTTTGGGATTCAGAAAGTAAGGTAACAGTGTTAATAGTGTTTCGGGCGTCCAGGTTTAAGGCTTATAGGGCTTCAAGCAGTTAAATGAGCATAAGAAGGTATAAACAAAGAAGTCAACCACAAATATTCATGCGGGTATACCAGCATTCGCACATACATATTTACATACAGGCATCCATCCATCCATCCATTCATCCATCCATCCATCCATCCATCCATCCATGCATCCACGCATCCCTGTATCCATGTATCCATGTATCCAAGTATCCATACATATATATATACACACACACACACACACACTCACTCATGGAGCCTGTCAATGCAGCTTGCCCCAAGCTGTGACACACTCCTAGAAACCTAGCAGACCCAGCAAGACCTTTGTAAGGTTTAGGGGTTCAGGGGTTTGGGGTTTATAGGGTTCAGGGGCCTAAACCCTGAACCCTAAACCCTATGCTGGGGCTCGAGACTTCAGGAACCTGGCTCTATCTCTATGAAGCGCTTCTTGATAGTCCCCTTGGCGGAGCTCCTAAAGCATCTCTCACCTTGTACTGGATTGTGTTATCTTCAATAGAGTGCTCTAGGCCCAAGAAACCTAAACCCGTTGAGCACTAAAACCCGCCAAGCCTCAGCCGCATAAAAAAGACCGAAACACGAATCCTTGAAACGAGCTGACACCTCACCTGTGTACACCGTAGACATCATATAACCCCTGGCCCCTAAACCCTTTAATTCAACCCCCAACCGCCTACAGAAGCCTGACCCTGTGCTCCCAAATAAGCGGAGGCGGAGGTAGGTACAATTTTCTAGACAGCACTTGGAGCTCTAGGGTGCGAGACCCCTTGCAATAACCCGCCATCTGCAGAACCGCCCCCAAAAGTTTCCTCAACCTTAGAACCCGAAACCCTATGAAAAGTGCAGGGTTGCGCCGCTACTGCGCATATCTCGGCAGAGTGTAGCCTGCATGCCCACTGCCACACTTGTAAATATAGACGACAAAGGCCCAATATCCAATAAGGAAAACACAAAAACACAACAACTAAACCCTCTATGCCCGACTCTGCCATATCCGTCCTCAGCACTTGTGACTGCTGCAGGGAGTCACCACACAAGGCACAGCTCGTGTCCTTTGACAGGCTTACGTGTGTGGGGGTTTCGGGTTTGGGGGCTTTTGGAGCTTAGGCTTACGGGATTAATTACAGGTTTTGTAGACTTACGTAAGGATCTATAAGCAGATCCCCTATTTGGGACCCGACACTGTTTAACATGTACTTTCTAGGAAACCCCTTAAGGGATCTACTTTTTGGATCCTGCTGGGGTCTGGGTAGGGGGTTTCCCGACCTTTGTCAAATTGTTGCTGGATGCCTGTGCGCCTGACGTACTGTGGGTCTTACTTAGCCCTTGCGTACCAAGAATCGGCAATCAATGCCGTTTCCGCAAGTCCTAGAATCCTAGACTAGAGTAGGAGCCGCTTTGTGTGACAAATGCAGCCATACTCCTGAACCCAATGGCCTCCCCGGCCACCCACAAACAACTCTGAAATCTACATGGTTGACAGCTTAGGGTCCATATGGTTGAGGATTTTAAGGTTTGGGGTTTAGGGTCAATGGGTGAGGATTTTGGGTTTAAGGTCTGGGACCATGGTTGGGGGTTTACTCGGTCCATGGTAGGTCTGGGATGCATGATCAGCGGTTTTAGAAGTTCCAGGGCCGATCCGCACGGCTAGGTCCGGGAGGTCGGGGTTTAAGGTTTACTTTAGGGTTTAGGGTTTAGCTTAGCGCTTAGGGTGTAGGGTTCAAGGTCTAGGACGTAGGGCCTAGGTTGTTCACCAAATATACGAGATATCCCATGCTTATACAGGTACTTTGCATAATGAAAGATGCTGTCCATCATCCGTACAAATCTCATATATGGGAGCCTGAATGATTACAACAAGGTCTTGGGGTACAGAATTACTACATGAATTACTTTTCGGACGTCTACAATACGATCCGAGAATTTCTCGGGCTAGCTCTGAATGTTGAAGTTGCCCTGGTGCGGAAAGCATCATTATTGTCATCCAACCTTCTTTGGTTCCATCGGCAAAATCCTGGGAAAACCCATATCAAAACCTTTCTGTAAATCAATAACTGCCTGGTACAGGCCCGAAAACCCGTCCAAAAACCATGCCATGCAGGCAAACAGGTCGGTTCCAGATAATATTGAGGCCTTAGGTACATCATATACTGATACTAGACTTCTGCAGGGGCGATAAGAGGATACTTTTCGTAATGATTCAATATCCCTACAAGCCCTGAACGGACCGCGACAAGCAAGCCCCTGTCCTCCAGGAACACGTGCCTCTTTACAGGAGCTGGTTGACAGCTTGGAACAATGCTGCTGATTTTGCCTGAGGGATGAGTGCATGGGGTCTGTGTGTTAGGGTTCTGACGGATTTTGAACACCCCAAAAACTCGCCCTAAAACAGACAAAGCCCTACATTAAACCCGAGACCAGCTCCCTGATTCCCCTAAACCCTAAGCCCTATAACTTTAAGCTCCCGTCCGAGAATTCTGAATCNCCCCCCCACCCTAAACCCTAAACCCTAAACCGCCCCACCCGTCCCCCGACTTCCGGGTCCTAAACCCTAGACAAGCCGCAACTCAAGCCTTTCCCTACTTCTTTGGTGCGACTTGCAAGAATTCCAAATTAGGACTCTTCCTTGAAAGGAATTATAAGGCTTCAGGGTTTCAGGGTTTAGGGATTAGGGTTGGGGTTCCGCGAAGGGTTCTTTAAAAGGCTATAAGGGGTCTATGATAATTAGGGGTCTATGATAATTAGCGTTTTTTCGTTTAGAGTTTCAGGTTTTTGTAGAACGTAGACTACGCTAGCTTAAGGGGAGCCCTTGACCCACGACGGCAAGCCCGGAAAATGCTGAGGGTTCGGGCCTGCCCAACAGGGGGGAAGTCTTGGGCGACAGCTTTCATGACGAAGCACTCTGATGTAGAGGGTTTACCCTAAACCCCTAAACCGTGAAGCAAACGCCTACTCAAAATCCTAAACTCTGAAACCTGGCCACCCTAAACATGGAGACACCGGGAGCCCTTTCAGGAAGAAATATACCTCCAACTTTAAAGGGGTTTAGGGTTTAGATCAAAGTGCAAATCCCCAAACCCCCCCCCAAAAAAAAACAACAAGACGACCTGCAAACTTCAAGACCTAATACCAAGGCCTAGGGCTCCTTGAACTCATTGATGTTTCCACCCCAAAAAATATTTTTAATCGAATTGCGATAATCGGCCTATTTATCAAACCCCAAATCTAAACCCCAAACCACAAACCCTAAACCCGAACACTGCAAGACCGGCTGCAAGTCATTATGGCTCCTTAAGCTCACTGTGCCCTTATAATAGCAACTCTCTTTTTGTCCTTAGAAGAACCCGTCAGCGGCTTTAAAGGAACCCTCAACCCACATCGACCGGGCCTGCCCCCAGCTGTGCGTTGACTATGCAAGTCATTTTCTCGACAACAAGCTGGAATGCAAGCCTCGGGAGGAAAAGGATTTGTGTAGGGCTTAGGGCCTTAGAGTCTAGGGTTAAACCCTAAACCCTAAACCCTAGGGTTTGGCACAGGGTCGTAAATATCAGGTTTCAGCAGCACATGTCTGCCACTGTGAGCCTCACAAGGGCAAGCGGGTGAGCACGAAAGCATTGGGGTTTGGGGTTTTAGGGCTTAGAAGAGCTTGGGACTTAGGGTTTTGGGCTTTTTGAGTATAAGGACTTAGGGTACCCCGGTACTGTGATATGGCATATGGACCTTAAACCCTGTCAGGGTTCATTTCGTCTTTATGGTGGGTTTAGGGCATGTGTGGCTGCTTCTGCTGTTGCTCATACTTCTTTTCACGACGGGAAGAATCGTGGCTTGGAGTTGACGGCTTTGGGGCTTTGAGAACCAAGTTGGGGGATTCAGATTTGTTGGCTTAGGTTCAGGGTGCAGGGTTCAGGATCATGTCCCAACCCTGAAACAGCATACAAAAACCACACCCGTCCTGCACAACCCCCAGGCAAGGGGTACCCAGAGACTTCGATAGTCTTGAATTAAGGAATAATTACCGTTACCCTGAGCCAGAGAAAGCTGCCTTTCCTTTTCTGAGGGCCCCCCCCTTACATTCTATATTCGGGTTCAGAAACAGTCGCCAACCGAAGTTTGAGAAGCTTCTAAACCGTAAGCTTTCGCCTAGACCCTGAGGCATGTCTAGTACTGTTCCCTGGTGAACCTACGCTTGAGGGCTAGTTAGAGTCCGAGCAGGTTGAAAGGAGATAGGCAAGAATAGACACCCTGAATCAAAGACATAATTACTCCTGCAAAAGGAAAGGGGATCCTGACAATGACACTGAAGCAAGTTGACAAGGGAAACCCTAGACAGTAAGGATACCCTAAACCCTGAACCCCGAATCCCAAAACCCAGACCGCCAGTTCCTGGATACTTAAACCCAAAACTTTATGCCCCTTAGACCCTCAATCAAAACGACAGTCTTAGGTAAACCCGGCTTCCTTTACCCCTCAACCTCTTCCGAAACCTGAGACCCTTAATCCTTGTCACGTCGCATCTTCGGCGGCACAAAGGGTGAACGAAAGCTCGCTGAGAGCTGATAGCCGAAACATCGCAGAAATGAGCGTTTTGGCGATTTCTTGGCGGTGACCCTCAACCCTCACCTAAAACCCTCTGGCCCTAAACCCCAAACCCCATTGTGTCATGCAATCTTTAGAAAGACTCCCTTGTCTCCGTGGAGATCTGGGGTATTTTGGGGTTTATGAGCCAAGATGCCCAGTATATATCCGAGGCAAACCAAAGGTTAACCCTTGTAGGGATTGTGATACCCCAAAATGCTTCAACAACAAACCCTAAGTCTTAAAAACCAAAAGCCTGAACAGGTCAACCCTAAGGTTAGCACCAAGGGCCTTGAAAGGAACGTTAGGGTTCAGGGCTTTACGGCTTTCCTTCTCAAGGGTTCGATCAGGGCTTGTCAGCCCAGAAAGGGTTTCTATTTACCCTAGGCCCTTGCAATCCTATGCGACTATTCAAGCAAAACGGTTTAGGGTTTAGGGTTTGGGTTTAGGGTTTAGGGTTTAGGGCTTAGGGCTTAGGGTTTAGGGTTTAGGGTTTAGGGAATGCCTTGAGACGAAGAAACATAACATCCCGACACCCTAACGAGCCCTAAAGCTCATCTTGAGAACCGAGAACCGGAAACCCCTGACACCCGAATCCCCGGAGTTCAGTGGTTTCGGGGTTTACGGCTTAGGATTTAGGGTCTAGATCTTAGGGCCTAGGGGCAGCCGGTGAAGCAGATCAGCGCAGAGCATGGAAACCTGCCCCGTAGATGAGATGTTGGCTTTAAGGGCTCATCCATCTTGGCGCTGCGAGACGGAACTAAGAAGACCTCAAACCCTAAACCCTGAAACCCTAAACCCCGAACACCTAAACCGTGAAACCCAAAACCCCTATAAAGCTCACTAGGATGGATAAAGAAACGAAGACAGACAGAGAGGTGTGTGTATCTATATATATATATATATGCTCATCTATTTATTTGTTTATAGACGACCCCAACGAAGGCAGGCTATTGTAGGTTAAGATTTCATGCCGACAGCCTCGAATCCTGCCAAAAGCCGCAGCGCCCAAACCCAAACAAGCTGTCTTGAAGATAAAGCCGTGCTCGGTCCGTTCAAGCTGTGATTGCGGGTTTATAGGGTTTCAAGCTTGAATTCCCTGCAAAGCCCAATGTTTTTGTGGCCTTGCAGAAACCCAGCAGTCTGATACCCAAAACCCTAAACCTATTAAAGCCCTAGGCCCTGAACCCTAAAGTCCTAAGCCCACATCCTTCAATCCCTAGACCCTCGCAGAATCACTGGGCAATCCTACCAGGTCAAACCTTGCAGAAGACTTTAAATCTGAAGCCGCTATGCGTTATACAACGTATGCTTTAAGGAATCCTTGCAGCTACTTAGTCTCACGATCCTTTAGGGTCTGAAATCCACAATCATTAGAGTAGGATGTTGGGGCATATTGATTTCGATAAGTTACATTACCTAAGGAGCCCTGAGGAATACTTTGACTCAGTGTTCAAGCCCTAAATCCTTATGGATCCCTTTACAAACCTTGTAAGGAATCCTTATATTGCTGACTCAATGATCTGTTCAGTAGGGTTGCCCGGGTGCCCTGCCATCTGCATAGCCAAGGCGGATGTCCAGAGCTGGCGTGGCAGGGGCGGATGGGGAGAGACTTCGGCAGTTGAGGGGTCGTCGGTATCTTAGACCCCAAGTACCAAACAGCCCTCTCAAGATCTTCCAAGGAGTATAATAGAGTCTCTGGGAAGGTACCCAAAAGCAGCAAGAAGCCCATGACATTCAAACTTGAGGTGACTAAGCCTAAACCCTGAACCCTAAACCGCCTTTCATTCACATATGACGTAAAGTAATGTCAAAGTCAGCCACTGCAACGCCTTGTCTTCCGGCGCACGGCGGTTCTTCAATACTTGCTGCTTGTCGTGCACTTCCAACATTTGTTGTTGCAGTTGCACATGGTCTTGGCTAGGTAGGCCCTGATTTGCGAAAAAAGCGAAGGGATCGCGATCAAAACGAGACCGCACATTGAAACATCCAAATGTTGACAATCCGGTCTTGGCTAAGTCGAGAGCTTCGTCCACCGGAATTCCACCTTTGCAGTGAGTCGAACACGTCACTTCGCAAGTCAATAGCCAAGCTTAATGGCAAGGGTGCAAAAGAAGCTTAATATCTGCCTTAATCAGGCCTCATAGCTACGCCGGGCTACGATGATATAGGGCCGGCGCGGCTTACTCTCTACCACACGGGGACGGGTTCTGATTGTGATATTCCTGAGTTAAGCGGTAGGTGTCTTTCTGGGGAACAGAATGCCCGGGACTCCTAACAGAACACCTGGGGCTCGTCGTTGTTCCAAGCGGGTGAACCTTGCCCCGATCCGTTGGTTCAGTTTACGGGTTCATGACCCTTAAATTAGGGATCCAAAAAGCACCTAAGCATAAGCATTTTATAGGGCTTCATTATAAGGGGATGTATATTGGATATCCCTATCCCTATTTTTGCTTATGTGCTTTTCTGGGGCCCTATTTAAACCCTAGGTTGAGGGTATAGGGGGTAAGCGGGAAAACTCCCACTCTGGTTTTGATCTCTGCATGTCTACAACCCCTGTACAGTCCCAACAGAATCAAATACCAAAATACCCCACAACCCTACCAAAAAGACACAACCCTAGCCCATGGAATCTTCAGAGTAAGATTTTAACATGTAGGGATAAGGTACCCTACACGAAAGCCCTAAGATTATGGAATGTAGCTTAAATTCTAGTAGGATGCCTGATATGAACCAAGGTATTCCCTGATATTGGGGGTCCTACTCTAATTTAAAGAACATTCCTTAATTCTGGGAACCCCTTTGATAACGCACATGACAGCGAGGCTGCGAATGCTACCAAGAGAGCAAATCCGCCACGCGAAGACCTGCTGACGAGGCACGGTGTTTGGGGCTGAGGGCTTAAACTGTACCATAATCGGAACTGCAAGGAATACCTAGACCCTCCATCTACCCTCTATTAGACCCTAAATGCCCACTATTTGGGACCATTATACCCTATTTGAGGGCACAAGGAGGGTCCTGGTAGTATTCTCAATTCTCCAGGGCCTTGTACCTAAGCCATCGCACCCCAGTCTCCACCAAGGTTTCTTCCACGCAATCCATCATAAAAACCTACTAGACCCGACTTGAAAGCCGAAGTCTAGCCCTAAGCCTAAACCCTAACCGCCGTAACCCCGAAAACTTTACAATCCAAAGCTTCCTACAGGGCGGCAGGCCGGCCTTGTGTCGGGCTCTAGGTGGGGATCACAGAGTTCTGGGGCCGTTACAGCATAAAAAGGTAGAGTTCCTTTATTTATGGGTCCCTTTAACGGGGTCTACAGGGATTCTATAAGGGTTTAGGGTTTAGGGCCTACTTGGAGGTTCATGCGTAGTTATAAGTGGGGTTATAATAAGTAAGGTAACCATACTTGTAACCCTTATTGCCGGACTTCTAACCCCACTTAGAACTACCCATGCACCTCCAAGTACTGGACTATAGCGGGACATTATGATGAAGAAGTCGTGGGACCCCTGTATACTCTTTGAAACCCTCTGCACTCACTCCTCCCAAGCAGATGCACCTCGCAAGTCGACTCAGTCGCTCCACGACAATCACCTACAGCGGGGCAAGTTTAGGGCCTAGGCTTTAGCTGAAGAAGCCCTAAACCCTAAACCTTAAAGTTCTAAAACAATGAACCCTCGTCAAAAACCCTACATGCCAAAACCCTATTTAGTCGGACCCTTATCTGGGTGCTTCCGAAAATTAAGGGTGCTTCTAATAAGGATCCTGCTATTTAGGGTACTATATTAGGGTCCCCTATTTTCGCAAACTCCCATATTGGGTTCAAGCCCTCTTAGATTTGAGTGAGTTGGCTTGGGCGTTCGAAGCTCAAGGCTCACGCAGTCCATTTCAGAACTACCCGGTATCTAGGGGATGAACACGAGTCGACTACATACGGTGTGGGCGTTAGAATACGACTATAGTGAGGGAACCTAGGAGATACTAGGACTAGTTACCAGGTCTCTGTCTTAAACCCAATGCCAGGTTAAGGCTAGGTCAAGGCAAAACGATACGAAAACTAGCCAAAAAGGAGGAACAGCATTTTGGTGTGATTTGTTCAAGCCTTCTTGAACCCGTCTGGAAACTCTGGCGGCACCCTTATGAAACCCGCACAGCGTCCGCCGCCAAGCCCCAAACCCTAAACACCCGCTGGCATAAGAGCGATCGAAGTAATGCCGGGCATGGGACTTGGCAAGTGTAGGGTTGTAGGTATGTATGTTCATGATGATAATGGCAAATAGTCTTTAGAAGTTAACTCACGTATATCCCTAGCTACCTAGTCTCATGATCCCTTTCAGAAGCAGCAGGGCTGTGAAGCTGTGTTTGCAGATTGTGCTGATTGCTATGGCTGTCTACATGTGAGTGGTACTGCAATGCTTGATACCCTGCTCGAAACCCTAAACCCTAAACCCCTAAACCCCTAAACCCTAAACCCCTAAACCCCCAAACCCTAAACCCTAAACCCGAAACCCCTAAACCCTAAAACCCTAAACCCTAAACCCTCCCTGCAAGCCCCAGGCCCCCCGACTAGCATGGATGGGAAGATGAAGAGAAGCAGGCTCAAGGCGACAAAGGGAACATCCCCCACACCAGGGGCCTTGAACAGATGAACCAGGGTTTAGGGTTTAGGGTTTAGGGATTCGGGGGTTTAGGGCTTTTGAGGAGGTTCCAACGCGCTTTGTTTCATGTGGTTGTAAGGCTGTCGTAATTCCCGAAGGGTGCATGTACCTGTCTAGCGTCTAGTATATACCTCGGCCCGGAAGTAACTAGACAGGAACCCTGCAACATCAAAGCATACAATCCTGGGTACCTGGGGGGAAGTTGCTCCAGGAGATGAGGGCTTGGTGTCTAGGGCGTAGGTTCGGATCTTGTGTACAAGGCTCAGGGCCCTGAACAAGTAAAAAGGAGCATGACACACAGGCAAAAGGGGTTCCAGAAACTAGCTTTCGGGACCAGGTATATTCTACGTGGGCGCATGGACCCCTCACTCTCAAGAGGAATCCGGATTGGTTGTGTCAGGCTTCGAAGAAAAGAGACCTGTTTTCTGTAAGTACCTTAAAGCATCTGCTTTTGTTGGAGGGCGGTATCTCTAAACTGTCGATCCGGCGTAAGCTCTAAAACCTGGACCCTGAAACCTGCATAAACTACAGTGTGCTTCCTTGTGGATTTCGCCTCCCACACTCACCGACCGAGTTGGAAACTGTGAATTCCGGCATCAAGTCTCCGCCCTCAACCCTGAACCCTCCTAACCCCTAAACCCCAGAGACTTGGGAAACTTAAACTTAACCCCTCTAATTTTAAAATAGAAGTCTCGTAAAACTCCTAATCCCTCAAGCCGAAGATGCTAAGTTGACTGCCCTGAACCCTAAACCCTAAACCCGGTTGCCTGGGAAGTTGCCAGGATCTGCAGCCTCAGTGGCAGCGGACGTTGAAGGTCCCTGTAATGTGCAGGGTTCTGTACTTTTTTGTTGAAGGACCTTTTCCGTCTGCACGAACAGAGGAATCTGCAAGGTTTGGGGTGTACATGTTGTTCGGGTGGGTGAGGGGTTTAGTGAGCAGGGCTGTGTGCGGTTCGTAATTTCCTGCCCCGAAACCCAGAAAAAAAACATGAAGTCCTAACTTCAATACCTAAACCCTTGACCTTGCTGCCCTTGAAGCCCATGTACCTACACGAAGCTCTAACCCCCAACGTCTCGAGCCGAAACCTTGCAGCCCTTGCCTTTCGCTCGACATCTCTATACTATAGCGGCCTTGATAATTAGAATGGGGTTTTGGGGCCCATTACACTATACTCAGAATGAAGAACCCCCAAAATAGCATAGGTAATCTTTGAGGCCCCTATAGCTCACTGGCCCAAAACCCAGGGGAATAAAAGTTGAAACTTTCAGAATCGACTACCTTATAAGAACCCCAAAAGTTGAAAAGTTGAGTTAACAAAAGAAAGAACCCCCAAAATAGCATAGGTAATCTTTGAGGCCCCTAAAGTATCTCCTTTACAAACCTTCAAACCTCAACCCAAATCCGGGACCCGAAGTTCTCAAGCCCAGCCGAGCCTCCAAAAACACTTAATTAAGGAATATACCTTGAAATATAGTAGGATCTCTAATATGATTTAAGGTATATTCCTTAATTACATAAGGGGTATTGGAGGCTCTGGGCCTAAACCCTCTCGTAAACCCAAAGCCCTCATCCCCAACTCCCGTTCCTTGGCCCCGGACAGCACGAAGACCAGTGGGAGGACGGCGATGAGGCCAACAAACTGAGTCGGGCTCTTGGGCTTTAGGCGGGTCAGGATTCACAGCTTGGGGTTTAGGAATTTTTGGGTTGCAGGTTTAGAGGTTTAAGGTTTAGGTCCATACGATTGTATTAAAGGTTTACAGTCCAGGATCGACAGAAACTGCAAGCCATCGCAGCACAGCAGGAACCAGCAATTGCACCGCCACTATCATCATGAGCAGAAGCATCATCATCAACTTCGGTATCACGAGGATGAGGGTCATCATCGTTGCTAGTTGCAGCTAACAGCATCATTTCGTCCATGTCGGATGCAGGGGTATTGCGAATGCTGTTTGCCGGCATGAAGCAGGACCCATGAACAGATCAACACATAGTGCAAAGAAGAGAGCCAGGAAGGTGTAACACAACATCAACACTTTACTCACTGCTCGCAATGCTTTAGGTTTTTGACAAAGTTTAGAGGCCTATAGACCTCCGCTTCCTCTTGTCCAAATATCTTCTCAACACAACCGGACATGTTCCTAGAGCTACACTCCACCACATCTGCTGGTGGTAAATAATGTACGGTGAGGGTTGCGAAATGTCAGGTTGGCCGCTGCCGCTACTGCAACGCTAACAGTCATGCTGATAACACTGACTGACCATCATAACTTCATTCAGGGAACACGGCAGTGTCCTGGCATGCGCGGAAACGAAGTAGACCGAGGAAACGCGCCAATATGGTCGAAATACTACCATATATAGCCATGGTTTGTTGCATGTAGGATTTGGGAATTCAGGGCTATTACCATGGCTTTGGGGACCTGGTTCTGGAGTGGACCTTCCCAGTAGCTTACCACAGTTTCCGTTTCTTCGTTCCTCTGATATGTGGTTTGGGTACCCTACAACCCAAACCCTTTTCTGCGACGCCATCTGCTTCAGCGGCTGATAGGCATTGATTGAGCTTCGGGTTTCGGATGGCGGTTTAGCACTTGACTTCTGTGCGCGCAAATCGGTTTAGGTTTCTGAGGGTTTGCGGCTTGAACATCATGGGGAAACGCTAAACCCATAACGCCTCAACCACAAAAGCCACAATCTCTAAACCTAAACTCCTAAAGCCTGTACAATCCCTGAAAATAGCGTTAACAAAAACACACAAACAACCGGCTGGGGCCACCACGGCCGAATCACTTCGTATGGACTCCGGAAGCAGAACCAGAGCAATGCCCATCCTGCCAACCAAAGTTAAGGGGTTCGTGTTCGGGCCCCTTAGGGAAGCCTTGATTGAAAAAGACTCCTGTAAAGCTCTTGAAAAATGTTCGTAAATACGGTCCTCTTAAGCCCAAGAAGGGAACACATAAGTTATACAAAAGCCTAAACCCCTAAACCCTAAACCCTAAAATATTCAACAAGCCTACCTATTTCGGAGGTTCATCAAGGCCTCAACCAAGGTGCGGGGATTAGGGCATTTAAGGATCCAGCGTTCAGGGTTCAGGGTTTAGGGTTGAGGGTTTAGGGGTTGAGGGTATATAGGGTTTAGGGGTTGAGGGTTGAGGGTTTAGGGTTGAGGGTTTAGGGTTTAGGGTTCGGGGCTGGCCCGGGGTTTGGGGAACGCACAGTGTGGGAGACCTAGCCTTCACAGATTCGAGCTTCACCGTTCTCAAACCACCTGGCTCTTTTGCACTGACCATAATGCCTGAACATGTTGCTGCGACACAGCTTCCGGACGCTCGTGCTGGACGTGCGTCCTTGCCTCCTGAAACGCTGGCGCGTCCACTTCAACCAACCAAAGGATGCTGTGCTTGGGCACCTGCACGCGAGCTTTCAGGCATGTGAAATCGCCCCACAGCTGCACCTCCCCGCCTTTGGTGGGGCTGCCCACAGAGCCATTGGCTTGCACAGCCACAACGTTGCGCAACGGCTGGACTGATCTAGAGTCGCCGCCGCTTAGAATAGGCTCGCTAAATGCGTGGTGCATCGCATTCGTGTGAACCATCGCCTTCAGCGCCATACCCCACTGGTACTCTGCAGCGAGATTAGCCACGTCTGTGGGCTTCAACCACAATACCGGCAACGTGAGGTCTTCGCTGATCCACTCCGGCCAATTAGTCCGCCTTTAGGCTCAGGCACTCCTCGGGGGATCAGTCTTCGTGGGCCGACAATGACAAGCTAATGTAAAGATCTCAACAATGAGAATAGGGTTTCGGGGTATATTCTACTATAACTATACTCAGGAACCCCCAAAACCTTATTCTGATTATTCAGGCCTTCATACACTATGCATTGCTGACAGGGCTTTCCTGAGCTGTGGAAGCTATGGTATACGGATCTCTGCAATGCTTGCGTGCAGTACACTGAACTATGGGACTCAGATCATAAAACAGGATTTTGCCATCGATCGCATACCGCAAGATTGTCGTCGATTGATGGTGTGCAGATTTGTCTTAACTCCCTGAACCCTAAGTGGACCCTGAACCATAAACCCTCAACCCTGCACCCTGAAACCCCACAAGGTCTTGGGCCTAGGGCCTAGGGTTCAGGGGTTGCCTTTTTGTAACATGTTTGGAGTAGGTTGTTGGACTCATGGTTTGAGTTTTGGGTGTAAGGTTCAGGGTATGGTGTGCAAAAAGTTGGCTATTATATACCTACCTTGACCTACCAAAGCCTACTTTTTTGTAGGTTCTTATTATAAACCCTAGTATGAATTTTATAGGGACGCAGGGTTTGGAGGGTTAAGGTAACTTCACACCAACTCCATACCAGTTCTGGGGGGCTTGTAATTGGGATTAGGCAGGCTGTTTAAGGTTTAGGGTTTAGGGGTTTAGGGTTTAGGGGTTTAGGGGTTTAGGGGTTTAGGGTTTAGGGTTTAGGGGCTTTCCCACGAATAAAAAGACATGCTACAACAGGCGAAGGTTATAGCCGGCCGCTCATATTATTAGAACCCTGCCGCCCTAAACCAAAAGGAATGTACCACAATGGAAATGACATGACGAACTGAACTCCTGGGGCTACTAGACCGCTTCTGCAGGTCATGCTAAGCAAGCTACAACCTCAAAGGGGGCCAATGCCCCCGTATGGTATATGCTTGCTCCTTAACTCTCTTATTCAATAGCTGGGCCCATAAAGCTTCAAACTTTCTCCAAAAGACTAGAATATCATGAGTCCAAGACTTTTCTGAGTTCTCCCATTGGCTATCTAAGTTCTATTATAGTGGAAACCCTAAACCCTAAACCCTAAACCGGCTTCGACAAAGCCATAAACCTCAAACCCTCGAGGCTACACCAAGAACTCCACGAGCCCCCAAAAAGCTCCGAATACAGGGTTCAGGGTTTACCTGGACCCTAAGGAACCTACCTTTTTAGGGTTCCTTATTATGATTTCCTTATATAAGGCCTGAAAAAGGTAGGTTCTTCAGGGTTAAGGTAAGGTTTAGGGCCCTCCTTGTAGAGCCTTGCTACGACTCATACCAAGAGGCTCCATGTAGACTACGTTTATGGAATGAGCTCCCAAACACCATGATGGGGATGGTCGTTTGGGACCTAATTCCATAGTGGCAGTGTAAAGGACCCTCGGGGATAGAACAAAACGTACCCCAAACTGAAGCCGGAGCGGAAGCCAAAACCCTGTAACACCCCCCTTCATCCCCATATAAGCGCCACAACGCCCCATATACGACCTGGTGTAGAACCCTGGAAAGTCCTAGAAACCCAAACCCAAAGACTCCAAATACAAACTTTAAACCCCAATGTAGGCATTCTTTGAATACTTGGAATCTTACAAGTAAACCCCCAAACCCCTAAATTGCCCTAAATATAAACCCGAAACCCCTAAACCCTAAAACCCTAAATCCCTAAACCCCGAAAAACCCTAAAGGAAAAGCCCTCCCTCCCGGGCCAGAGCGCAGCCCAAGTTGATCTGCTCCGCCAAGGGGTCGGATCAGCGTAGCAGGCTCTTGCTGGCGCCTGCGGTGATCTCAACTTCAGGGTTCGGGGTTTAGGGTTTAGAACTTCAGGGGTTTAGGGTTTAGTATTTCAGGGGTTTAGGGTTTAGTATTTCAGGGGTTTAGGGTTTAGGGTTTTGTATTTCAGGGGTGCCGGGGGGAGCGAGGGAGTGAGGGGCGGAGGGGCTTTGGGGTTTCAAGTTTAGTGCGTTGGCGTTTGGCGGGAGCATGCAGGGGCCCCATGCCACACAGGTATGGCAACCGCCAAAGGCAAACGCAGGCCAGCTGCCGCCGAACGCCCCGGCGACGAAGTTCGAAATGAAAATGTGCGCCTCCCTCTGCACCCCCACGCCGGCGAAATTGAAGTGACGAGGGGGACGGCGGCTCCAGCAGACGTGTGCGGCTGCACACATACAAAAAGATGCATCGTCACGTGCCTGGTGGCTTCGCCCTCGTGGCAGTACTTGCCAAAACCTAGGTACTGCTGGACAATACGAGTATCTTGCAATATCACTAAAGCAAATGCTTCATGACATGGTCAACTGCATGGGACCGACTTCCATGATGCTGCAATACATAACCACTCAGTGCCAGCTCTGCTCTTCCGCATTCCTGCAATCGTGCCAATGTGCGCGGGCTGACTCCCCGTCTCTCTCAAGTACCTTGCGCAGAAACCCCGAACTCCTTCAGCCACTGCAACCTTAACCACTGACCCTAAACCTAAACCCTAAAATCATCAAGCACTGCAGAGCCCCGTGCATTCGTACGGAAGAAGGTTTAGAGTTTAGGGTGTTCGGGTTTTGATACGGTGCTTGGCTTCTGGTGTAGAGTTTCGGGTTCCCGGATCGCAGTTCAATACGTGGAGGCTTTTCAAACTGGGAAGGGTCACCTTGTTTCGGGGTCTCCTCTAAACCCTAACCCCAAACCCCTAAATCCTAACTTCCTAAATCCCCAAACCCTACCTTAAACTACCATAACCCGCTTTTTTGTAAGTTCCTATTCTAAACCCTAACATGGAATTTCTAGGGACCCTACCAAAAAGGTAGGTTTTGGTAGTTTAAGGTAACTAAGCATCCTTACCTGGACCTACAGACTGTCTACGGTTTTATATTGTGAGTCGGCGTCGGGTTTCCCCAAAAGTCCCCAATAATCAGGTACTCGGTTTTAGGATATACGTAGGTTAGGATTTTGGAGACTATATGATTACCTCAAGGACGAAATGTACCTTAAAAGGATTTAAGGTTCATATGCCATATAGGAATTCATCGTATAAGGGTATAAGGCCCTTACTTTTAAGGGTCATTTGGCCTTTGAGGTATTGGGTACTTGGACCCTTGGGGTGTGAAGCTTGTTCTGAAAGTGCCGTGTGCTCCCACCAATCTGGAATGTCTGTGCTGAACTCGCGAATGCTAGGTCAGGCTTACTTCTGAATACCTCCAACCTTGACCTACCAAAACCTACCTTTTTTGTAGGTTCTTATTATAAACCCTAATATGAATTTTATAGGGACCCTACAAAAAAGTAGGTTTCGGAGGGTTAAGGAAGCTGTAAAGTGCCCAACCCCAAAACCTAAACCCAGAACCTCTTACACCCTGAGCCGAAACGCTAGCCGCTTCACAATAGTAGGCCGAAAGGATCCAAAAGGTGCCTTCAGCAAAATCTAAAGAACGAAGCCAAGCCCGAACCTGCACTGACCCCAATGGTGGTCCATTATACGGACCCTAATCCATACCCGAAGGCTCAAAATGGCCCAAAAGCCTTATATAACATGGTCTTTAGGCCCAGAAGCCTTAAAATATGAGTCCTTAGAGCCTTAGGGATAACCTTTGGAATAAGGTTGCGAGGGGGGGGAGGGGTATATTTGACAAGGAACCCTGAGGAATCATACTGGTAAGCATTCCGACTACTGCACGACCTTAAACAGTAAAGTCTGAGACCTTGAAGAGCTAAACCTTGAACTCTGAACTGCCTCGAACCCAAACCCTAAATCTTTAAACCTAAACCCCATGACCCTAAACCCCAAACCCAAAGACCCTGAAGATCTAACTCTAACACCCCACGCAGACCAATGAGCGCCTCAAGTGTGGCCACGTAGAGCCTCAGGCGAGGCCGTGCAGGGGTTTCGAGATTAAGTTTAGGGATTTCAAGGTTTCGGGGTTTAGGGCTTAATGGGCTTAGGACTTAAGGTTGAGGAGTTCGGGTGGTTACCTGAATGATAATACGGGTGCTATAGGGGTCGAATAGGGTCTGTAGGGAATCATAGCTAGGGTTTCAAACCCTGTTCTCCCTGAAATTAGGAGATCCGCTGCAAACAGCAGGTCGACTATAATGGCGTACCTAGTTTTAAAGGAACTGCAGGATAAGTTATCGTGGTTTCCGTTCTTGCTGCTAGCTCCCTAGCCCGAAAGCAAAAGCCGACAATATCCCAAGTATCCCAAGCAATAAAAGGGCTCTCCTTCCTTAATCGTGGGATTTGAAGCGAACCTAAGGCCACAAAAATGGACATAGGGCGCACCGGGAGACTTTGCCGAGCACCCTTCGAGGAGGACTTGGAGTCTAGAATGAAGCAAGACATCCATCTTCGAGTTTAGGATCTAGGGTGTTGGGGCTTGGTTTAGGCAGCTTGGGCTTTAGGGTTTGGGTTTAGCGTTCCGCGACCAAAATCAAAGACCTGACTTCGTTCCCTCATCGTTCTCATGTTGTGTTTAAGATGTAATTCGCCGAGGAGGGACGATTACGGGTTTAAGCTTTGGCTTTCGTAGGGTTTTGTGGGTGTGAATTGGGGCTGTACAGGATTTCAGGGTTTCGGGTTAAGGGTGTATATACGGGTGCTTAGGTTGAACGCCCGCCCCCTAACCTAAACCCGGAACGCTATGCCCCTCCGAACCTTGCAAACCATGCGGGCTCTGTATACAACCCTAAACAATCTAAAGCGCAACATCAAATTAGGGTTTAGGGTTTAGGCTTTACTCACGGTGCAGGGTATACCCTCAATCCCCTAAGCCCTACTCCTAAGACCGTCGATAACATGCCAAAGAATCCTCAAATGTGCAACCCTGCAATTCTACGCAGCACAGCCAGTACGTGTCACCTTCTGAACGTTTATGAACGGTAAAACCCAGAACCCGAAGCTCTAACACTTAACTCCAACCCACAAACACACCAAAGCCTATACCCAAAATCCTATTTCCCAGTCCTGACTACACTTTCCAACGTTTATGGTGAGAATATGCTAGGATCCCATGATCCAAAGAGGTAACCAACACCCAGACCCGCGGGAGGATCTCAAAAGTTGATCCCCTATTTGGGGACCCTATTCTTCTAAAGGGTCTTTCTTGGAACCCCCATTAAGGGGTCTACTTTCTAGATCCTTTCCAGGGTCTGGGCAGAAAGAACTACAATAAAGACTAGAGGCAAGCCCTCAGCCCTGCGCTGTAAACCTATATAGTATCCCTTTTAAAGGTTTAGGCTTTAGGGTTTAGGGTTTAGGGGTTTATAAGGGTTTAGGGGTTTAGGCTTTAGGGGTTTAGGGGTTTAGGGGTTTAGGGTTTAGGGTTTAGGGTCTCCCTGAACCGCAAACATTAAATCCTTGCAGCCTGAACCCTGAGCCCGGAATCGTTTTCGCCGTCGCGGCGTCTAGGTGGAATCATGGCTGTTTTTTCAGCACTCGAAGCGTGGGGCTATTAGCCGACTCTGTGACTAACTGGGTTGTCCTTTCTTCCAGAACGCGTGCCAACAACCGGTTTAAAAAGCGCCACACGGGAGTTCAAACGAAAAGGTTTTGGAGGATCGACAATGGTCTTCATAAGGCTTCTGTTCGGCTCTGTCAGGTGTTGTACCATAGAGGCCTTTATAATTACCTATACTATTATGCGGGTTCCTTGCTATCACTATAGTATAATGGGCCCCAAAACCCTATTCTAATTATTCTAATTTTTAAGGCCCCTAAATTGGTAAAAATAAACAAACGACAGCATCAACAAAAACGGATTCGACCTCTTAGCGATGAGGATACACCGTCGTTCCTGAGGAGAATACCTTCCTGGCTTTAAGCTCTAAAACCCTAAACTCCTAAACCCTAAACCCCTTAACCCGAAACCCCTAAACCCTCTGGAGGTGGGCTCAGGGTCTACCAGTTCCTCGAAGCTGGGCTTTTAAGTAACCAGGGAGAAAAAAGTATAAACTTCTATTTCATAATGGTTCCTTTAAGAATCAAGTATTAAAGTATGGTACACCAAAGCTCAGGAAGTAGGCTGTTGACACCTTTGTCATAGTAATCAGGTCGATTCTTTCGACACATATGCACATGATTCCGAGGCCTCTTGGAAAGGACATCCCTGGCACATAAATGCAGATACCCAAGGTTCCCCGCTTTCTAAATGAGGCTTATGGTGTTTAGAGCTGTAAGGCTTAACATGGTTGTATGAAGGTTTCATCAAAATGCTGCAAGATGCAACGGGCACAACTGGACAATTTTCATGATGGGACCTACCAAGCCATTCTGCCGTAAACCCTAAACCCTAGTATCAGGGTGCCGTTTCCTCTTCAATTCCAGCAGGGACGCGCCACAAAACAAGGGCATAAGGTAGTACCAGAGAACAAGGACTCGTACACTAAACTCTAGTATCTAACTTTGCCGGACGAAGCTATGTCAACTGTCTCAACCGGTAATAAAGGCTGTGCTACGACAGTGGATTGAAGCTTCTCCGGAAGCGTTTCGATCGGGGCGAAGAATGGTAACCATTACGGTTGCAAGTAAAGGGCTGCAGGCATTGGTGCAAGGCCTCTGTAGTTTCTAAAGCAAGGACCGTCATAATCAGAAGAGGGTGTCGGGGTATTGCGTACTAAATGTAATAGGAACCAAAAGGAGCAATGTCGGCAGCTGGGGCGTCAATATGTAGTTCTCTTTGGAAGAGAACTCTAATTTGGATAACCATCCCATCACGACCACGAACCCATTCCGAACGAGAAGCCCCAACTTGCCCTGAACCCTGAAACCGTACTAGCGCCTCTACACAAAGTACAAGACAGCAGGTTCCATAATGGAGGGAAAGCCCTAAACCCTCAAGCCGGCAAAGAGCGAGGAACCTCGGTTTTCCAAGAGTGGATGGGAGCCCTTCTTTGGAAGACGCTCACCAGGCGTTCTTAAAAGCCCTGAAGAGGAGAACCCCTGCAGGGTAGCTGAGTTTAGGGTCAGGGTTTCAGGTGACTTAGTTGCTGAGTTCATAAAGCCCCCCAAAAAGTGTACACTTAGAGTTTTAGTGTGGGTAAGATTATCCCAAAAAGTGTAAAAAGTGTATCCACTCAGCTACTAAGGGTCATGGTCCGGCTGATATTTGGGTTTCGGGTCTTTAGGGTTTGTGGTCTTGTTTCAGACTTCCAGTCCTTCGCCCTAAGCCCTAAGGTGGGCTCAAACCTCCTGGATGTTGCCGCCAGTCTCTTCGATCACCGTCTTCTTCTTTCCTTCCTCCTGTGGCTCCTGAAACAGATACCGCAAAGCCCAAAGGGTCCAAGTAGCAATATAGTAAGCTCTTAGTAGATATTTGGGGCCCAAAAGTATGTACTATACTGATACTTGCAGCCTTTGGAAAGCTTGCTCTCACGGGTATACCGGGTTCTTGGTTAAGGTTGCTTTAAGGTATCGGATTTGGGGCTCCAGCTGCTATGGGAATAACTTTGCGAGGCGAAGGCTTGCGGCTTGGAGTTTACAGGATTTAGGGGTTAAGGTTTTAGCGTTCAAAGCCGAGATTCATTCTTGAAAATAATGGTTTATGAGGAAGACAGAATTTAGACAGAGCCCCTAAACAAAGGTACCCCGATGCAAGCAAACGCCGGATTCTTCTAAACGTCCGTTAAAACCTTATATAAACCTGACTCTTCCAAAAGCCAGTGCAAAACCGTATATTAATCATACACCCCTACCAAACTCACCGGGAATGGGTTGAGAGTGCAGGCTTTCTTTCGGGATAGCGGAAAAAACATGTTTTCCCGAAGGCTCACTCAGGCCTTTAGATAGTGCCTACTTACGTACTTTCAAGCCTAAGTATATGCTATATAGCTGCATGGAGCCTTAGGGCTTAACATGGGAGACTGACTAATTAACTTAAACTCCGGCAAGGCTGTTGCAACACCCTGAAACACTACAAACCCTAAGGTTTGGGGCCCTGAATTCAGGAAGACTTCTCAGAATCAGAATGAGGAGCCGGATAGATCTTGCGGTTTGGAGTTCCAGAGTTGTCCTTATGTTGCTACAGGGAGTCATATATGTATAAGTAGATAGACTTATTTAGCTATCTATTTGCACTATTTAGATGTTTCTCTATCTATCCACGCATATACTTTGAACAGGGAGGTGCAGCGACCTTTTTCACCTGAAACTATTGCAGCTGAAGTGCAAGGTAGCACAGAAAAAACAGGTTCCCTGGTCCGGGTGTACGTAAAGATCTGAAGATTCAGTGTTCCAGAGTTTAGGGTTTAGGGATTTAGGATTGCGGGGTTTGGGGTTTAGAGGGTTTAGTGGTTCTTTAGAAGATTATACGTTTAGCTGTTGACAGTATAGCGGTTGGGAGTTGGGCTTCTAGGGGTTTCATGGTCAGAGTTATAGCGGTATTTTGCTTAGACCAAGGGCAAACGCTCAGGGCTTGCAACATGTCATGTCTACCGGGAAGTCTTCGTCATCGAGGGTGGGAACACAACCTTTCAGACATTCTGAGCTACAGCCTGCTCCTAGAGTCCTGGACTTCAGGGGAGTTGAAGGAACTCGGTTGAAGGTGGAACTCGGTTGAAGGTGCATGCATGCTGGCATATGAAAAACCCAGTCGAGTCACGCCATCCAGCGCGATGTAGTCCTTGGTGTTGTGCTTCTCTGCGAAGAAGCTGGAGAAGTTCTGTCCGCATCATGGCAGGTGGCACATGTTCGGAAAGACAGCCACTACCAACAAGGACCTAGAGTGTCTATACTTTGTAAATAGGGCCCTGCTACGTCTAAGCCTGGAAAACCTTCAAGTACATGAAACAACTCTCTCCTTATGAGAAATCGATAGACCCGTCACCCCTAATACAAAAAAACACAACACCAGGTTTAGGGTTCCGCAGGGTTTAGGACCAAAGGCAAGCACCCTAAAACCCAAAAGCTTGAACATGAGAAGTGTGTCTTTTCCAAGACGCTTGTGCCTCATGTAAGTCTTGAGACGCCTCTGTTCCCAACACAAAGAGACGCAGCCGGATTCGGCTCTCGATTTTTGAGCGCCTAGGGCTATAAGGATAGGGGCTGTAGGTTCCCCACTAGCACTAGCCCCTTGAAAATATGCGCGTCCTTTTTCCCACTATTGGGCTTATTTTCACGGCAAATCCAAAAAAGAAAAAATGCAAACTGGTACTACTGGGGAACATAGGCGAACCCTAAAACCCTAAACCCTAAACCCCTAAACCCTAAACCCCAAAGGCGTAGGGTGTTTGGGCATTAGGGTTGAACCCTGCAGCCTTAGAGCCGCAAACCCCCAAGGCTTCTTTTCTGCTTTCCTCGCTTTTGCTGCTGTAAAGGCTGGGGTTTAGGGTTTAGAGTTCCTTTTTAAAGGGGTCTTTAAGGGTTGCTATAAGGGATCTATAAGGGTACTATAATAATGTAGGAACCTTAATCAGGTTCCTACATTATTTAGGTCAAGGCCTTTAGGGATGTGAGCCTCAGGCTATAGAATGCAGTGACTAGGCTGGTAGCCATCTCCGTCAGGTTGCGACGCCACGTGCAACTGCACGTTGATCGACAGAAGTAGGCGCAGCACGCGAAGTCCCGTAGAACGGTCCGTAAAGTAATAACATACGGAGTCTAATAGGCATAAGAGGGTCTTGGTACAGAGTTTAAGGTTCAGGCTTTGAGGTTTAGGGTTTAGAAGGTATTTTTAATATGCCCAAATTTAGGGTGCTTACGTTCAGAGTAAAGGGATTTGGTTGCTGTGGTCGCGTGTCATGCTGAAGAGGTTCTTCTGCATTTGGGAGTTTCCGAAATAGGGGACCCGAATAGAGTACCTTAGATAGTAGGATCCTAAGGACCCCAAAATAAGGTACCCCTAATTTTCGGAAACTCCCATTTTTCTTGGGTGTAGGGTTCTGGACTTCTAGATGCTCTCTCGCTGTTCGGGGTCCATCATAGCGTACACGTTTTGGGTATATGATGAACAGCATCACTGTACTTGATAAGGAACCCTAAGGCATACTATGATATACCCTAAACTCTAAAACCCCTTAACCCAAGACACTAAACTCCAAACCTAAACTAAACCCGAAACTCTAAAAACCAAACCCCATAATGCCAAGACTCCAAACCCCTGAACCCTGAACCCTAGGCCTTAAACCCCAAGACTCTAAGACTCTAAATTC
Source organism: Symbiodinium sp. clade A Y106 (assembly GCA_003297005.1). Lineage (NCBI taxonomy): Eukaryota > Dinophyceae > Suessiales > Symbiodiniaceae > Symbiodinium > Symbiodinium sp. clade A. Next base: position 99,713 of record BGNK01001579.1, read on the forward strand.
CAAGCCCTAAACCCTAAGCCCTAGGCCCTAAACCCCAAATAACCTAGATTTTACGGATCTATATAAGGAAATCATAACAGGAAATCCTAAAAGGTAGGATCTCGTGGGTCCAGGTAGGCCCTATACCCTAAACCCTAAACCCCAGGGTTTAGGCTTTAGGGGCTTAGGGTTTAGGGCCCTCGGCCCTAAACCCTAAATGCGCCTGACTGGACTTCCGCACGAAGTCGCCAAGGCCATGGCTTGTCTCCTTTTGAAAGCCGTCTTTAGAAATTTCCTTTAAGGGCTCCTTTGAGGCTTCCGTTAAAGGATTCCTGGGTCCGTTGAGGGCTGCATTAAAAGCTTCGGGATTCCGTTACTGGGCTTTTAAGTAACCAGGGAGAAAAAAGTATAGACTTTTATTTCATAAGGGTTCCTTTAAGAAAAAAGTATTAAAGTATGGTACTCCAAAGCCCAGGTTATAAGGGTTCCTTTAACAACTTCTTTTCAGGGTGGCCTCTAAGGGCTCCTTTAAGGGCTCCTTTAAAGGGTTCCTTTGAAGGGTTCCTATAAGCGCTTCTTTAAAGGATTCCTTTACAAGTTCCTTTAAAGGTTCGCTTTAAGAATTGGTTTAAGAGCTCCTTGAAAGGATTCATTTACGGGCTCCTCTAGTCTTGAAAGCCCACTGTGTTGTGGCTTCAAGGCGTTTATGGTTTACGGTTTTAAAGGTGTCTTTACGGGTTCCTTTCGAGTGGATACGAGTACTATAGGGAAGTTGAAAGACGTTTCTTTTGGGGGCCTTAGGGTGTTTAAGGTTTATAAGGGTTCTGCGGGGATTCTTTAGGGGATCCTTGGTGCGAGTACTGCGGAGTTTTGGGTTGCTCGATGAGGTTGACAGCGCCTTTTGAAGCTTTAGGCCCTTTGGAAGAGTGTTTGGGAGGGATTTTTAGGGCTTCGGGTGGTTGGGAGGGGTTGAATAGGGTCTTTTGGGCTTCGAAGTTCTGGGATTTTCGGGTTTTCCGGGATTAAGGCAAGGTTTGGGACATCAAGGAATAAGCTTGACAGCTTTCTTTACGGTGGTAGGGAGGCCTCGAGGGCTGTATATGGGTTTTGCAGAGGTTTCGTAAGGTTCGAGAAAGCGACTTTTAGGATTTAGGGTTTAGGGCTTTAAACCTTTAGTTCTTCATGGTTTGATAGGGTTGCAGGGTTTCGCAAAAACCCTAAACTCTAACTCTAACGCCTGAAGGGCCCAGACCTTCCAAAATCCCTTAATTAAGGAATATACCTTAAGTTATAGTAGGGTCCCTAATATGATTTAGGCTATATTCCTTAATTAAGGGATTTTGGAAGGTCTGGGAATCTGTCACAGCAGAGCGTCAACCATCGACTCGGCGAACTCCCCCGTAGCATCACGGAGAATGTCTGCCAGGGAGTGCTCCTGCAAGAGATGTTTTTACCCCAAGGGTCCAAAGGACCCAATAATTAGGTACTCGGTTTTAGGATAGTAGTTATGTAGGTTTGGATTTTGGAGAGTATATGATTATTGGGTACTTGGACCCTTGGGGTTAGGGTTTAGGGTTGTTTGATAGAGTGTTCCGTAGTTGGCACCCTACTTGAGAGTCTAGGGCCTAGGGGTTTGGGTTTTGGGATGTAGGTTTCAAGATTTTGGCTCAGTAGAGGGATCGCATGGGTTCCGTAATGAGAGGTTCGGCGAATGTCTGCAAGGGAGTTCTACTGACAGTCAAGGGCCTCAGGGCCTCAGGGAGGTTTAGACGGTTTAGGGTTTAGGGGTTTAGGGTTTAGGGTTTAGGGTTTAAGGTCGAAGCAAGGATGTGGGGTGTACAAGTGTCTGAAACTTCCCCCAAACGAGCTCGATTCCCATGTCCATAACTTAAAACGCCGCATGCCCTATACCATCGTACTGCTGGTTTACCCAAAGGATCCATGTACCCAAATAGTATATACTTTGGCCCCAAAGTACCAATACAGAGACTACTTTAAGGCTTAAGTATATACTATTTGGGTACATGGATCCTTTGGGTTAGGGATGCTCGTTATGTCAGCGATCTCGAACCCGACAGCCCAACCCACAAAGCTCTGCAAACGTTCTGGCGTTTAGGGTTTAGAAACGCCAAAACCTCCCAGACCTTCCAAAATCCCTTAACTAAGGAATATACCCTAAATCATATTGGGGATCCAACAAAAAACTTAAGGTATATTCCTTAATTAAGGGATTTTGGAAGGTCTGGGCTTGACCAGCAAAACGCTCAAGCCCCGACGTAAGCGCTTCGACCAGAGCCCTACAACCCTGAACCCTAGAGCCTGAAACCCTAAACACCCCAAAACCTAAAACCCCAAACCCTAAACCCTAGAAGCCCTAAACCCTAAGTTAGGTTTAGGGTCTTGGAAATTACACCCCAAACCCTTCTTGTCGGGTATCATGGGGAACCAAAGGTTAACCTTTTCATAATATAAGGATTATATAGGGATTATACTACCCCAAAAGGTTAAAGGTTACCTACTCTACTACTAGGAAACTTTTCAAGGGCCCCCCCCCCTCCACCCCCGGAAGTTCGGTCCGAGAGCACTGGAATGAAGAACTCCTCGTCGATGGACTTCTCCTATAGGTCTGATGGTTTAAGGCCCAGACTCTAAAAAGAAGGGCTTAGGGTTTAGGGTTTAGGGCTTTTAGGGGTTTTAGGGGTTTATAAGTTTTTGTTTCCATGCAATGACCTTTTCCTTGCGTCAATGATCCACCTCTCTAGAGGCGTGCACTGCTCTGCGGTTTAGAGTTTGAGGCTCCTAGAGTTTCTCCTGGAGGGTTTAGCTCAGAGGCGGGGTAGGGTTCAGGGTTTCAAGTTTAAGTCTCGTTTTAGAAGGGGGGGGTTACCCTAAGGGTCCAAGTACCCAATTATCATATACTCTCAAAAATAGTAACCTACATAACTACTATCCCAAACCCGAGTACCTAATTATTGTGTCCTTTGGACCCTTAGGGTTAGGGTTTAGGGTTTAGGCCTTCGTTGCTTGAGAGGGGGGTCACAGGGGACCTTGCTAGGGCTTCTTTTAACGGGATCCTTTCTGAGTTTTAGACTAGAACTTGGACGACTTCTGAACCCCTCCTAAAAGTTAACTTTTAGCCTCCTTTTTGGAGTTCATATAGAATCCCAAAAAGTTAGAGTTCTGCTTGAAAGAGTCCTCCAGATGGGCTTCGCTATGTAATTACAGGTATACGGCTTGGGAGTGTAACCTCATTCTTTAATCACTCCTTGTATCGCCGGTGTATTCTCCCGAGACCGCACATCACAAAAATTGGCTAGAGGACAAGCGTGAAGCTCGGAAGTGGATACTCAAACCCTCAGACAGTGGCTGAACCTAACTGAAAATCCCTCAGACTTGCAAACAGAAATCTGTAACTGCAAACACCCCTTACTTAACCCTAAACCCAAGCCCCAAACCCTAAATCCAAAACCCCAACCCCCAAACTGCCTACAGTCTCCATCTCAGATTTGACGCCGGAGTTCAGGCCCTCCGCGGAAGCTGTAGTGTCCGGGTGGGAAACTCACATCCCTAAAGGCATGCGGACTGAAACTGGGTTCCTGTTGCGGGATATTTAATATATAGTTACCATACAAAAGAAACCATACTATTTACGATAGACCCCTGTTGTGGTAACTTAAATTAAATCCCTTAACAAGAACCCAGGAACACGCACCCAGGAATCGAAAGACCCGGCAACATGGGATGCGGCTACACCGCTCCCCTGGAGCGGTCGGACAGAGATGTTCAAAGCCCGGCACTGCAGGGTCTGGCGAATATAGGGGCCTTCATAATTAGAATAGGGTCCCTTTAAAGGGAGTCTATAAGGCTTACTATAAGGGATCTATAGTAGGGTTCTTTAGTGTAGGGGCCTTAATAATTAGAATAGGGTTTTGGGGTATACTGTACTATAATTATAGTAGGAAACCACCAAAATAGTATTGGTAATTATTTAGGCCCCTACAATACGCCACGCCCCAAGCCCAGGTGAAGGGAGTGAAGACAATGCCCCCGGATCTACAGCTCAGTCAAGCGAAGAGAATGAAGTTAGGCTTTTCTGGGTTGTAGATTTGGGGCCCTTAAACGTGTTTATGAACAGGTACCTCTAAGGTTCCTAAAGTGCCACCTAGAGAAGAAACTGCCATTCTCAGCAACTGACGTGGCACGGGTGACATTGCCTTCGCGATTTCAACGCTTGGTGAAACTGTGCGAACTTGTTCCTTAGACCCCAAACGGTCCAGGTACCAAACTAGTAAGCTCATAGTAGATATTTGGGGCCCAAAAGTATGTACTATACGGATGCTTGGACCCTTTGGGGACAAGTCTTAAGCTGTAAATCCAAAACTGCTTCCCTCACAGACACGTGCTCACTTCTTGCCGTCTCAGACATGAGACACCTCGACGAAACCACGCGCCAGCAAAGCCACCCTTCGGCACGCCTCCACCCGGCCCTCGAAAGCCTCTTTCAGGAAGTCTGGCAAGAAATGGTGCCTTGCTAAGTCTGCAGCCGTGCACCCCCGCCAATTCCGCAGGTCAAGACGTGCCCCGGAAGCTATGAGAGCTGCAGCACATTCATGGTTGCTGTTCAGCATGGCGAACATCAAAGGCGTGGCCCCCTGTGCATGATAACAGCACCGGGAAAGAGGCGTGGCTTTGTAAAAACGATGCTGCAAATATTTTGCCAGGTACACTGCTCGCACCAAAGGCGTGCGCCTCCAGTGTTGGTCTGATTGAATATTCACATCTGCCTTCATCTCGACCAATCGGTATATCATTTCAGAGCCTGCAAAACCCAGCACTGCATAGTAAAGACCTTCAGAAACATCCAGGGTCGCCGCCCTTGCATGACCTAGGAGCTCATCTACGACTTCAACTGCTGGTTGAAAAGAAGCAGCTTGAAGGGCACTTAAGCCCAGGCTGTTGTACTCCAGCCGGCAGCTAGCCTCACAGAGCATGCGGACGGCCTCTTTGTTGCCAGCACCAGCTGCAGAGTGGAGAGGCCGGTAAACCATCGCTTTGCTAATCAATGTGGACTTGCTAGAGATCAAGAGCTGCACCACATCATTGTGCCCGAAGAAGCAAGAGAGGCTGAGAGGCAGTACTCTTGCCTCGAGGCCCAAAGATGGATTTGCTTTCTGGGTGGGCTGATTGGGGTCAGCTTCAAGGGCGAGCAAGCTTTGCACCAGCGCTCCATCTCCGCACACAGCAGCATAGTGCAGAGGCATCCAGCCATGATTGTCAACGTCTTGAATGCTGCGGAAACCGTTCTGGCAGAAGAAGCGCCTGGCGATATCACCAATGTCCTCTAAGACCGGGACTGGCTCGAACAGATCACATTTCAAGCCCCTCAACAGCATAGGCTGCTGGCTCAACAGAGCACGGTACCCAGAAAAATCCTGGGCTTTGAGGAGACTGAGCAACTTGCGTCTCAAAGCCATCACAAGAGCTTCTCCAACTTTTGCTCGATCTTCCTCAATGCTAAAAGCACCTTCTCCCACAGGCCCGGACCCCGCGCGAACAGATACCAAGGCACCCCTGATGACTGTCAAGTCCGACGTGCCTTTCACGAGGACCTAGTCAGGATTTTCAGAGAGCTCTCTGCAAGTTCTCTCCATACGACACCAGCCCCGCCGGTGCCAAGTCATGTTCATGTTCATGTTCTCGACGTCAACCTGCACCGTACCAAAAGGTTAGTAGTTCAGACGCCGTCGGGCAAGACGACAGTAAGGCTAACATGCCAATGTCCACCGGCAAAATCCAGGAGATGGCCCGCAGTGTGTTGAACAGATTGGACTTCATCACCCGGGACGAGCTCAACCTTCGAACGTCCTGGGCAAGCCAAGGTTCGGGTCGCCAAAGGCGAAAGACACTGGCAAAGAAAAGGGGCCTAGGAGGCACCGATACAAGCAAAGGGGAGGGCCGCCGGAGGCGGAAAACCCAGGCAAAAGAAAGGGGGAGAACCCAGGCTTATAGTGGACTGCGTAAGAAACAGTTGTCAGGCGCAGCCTTGCCTGATGCGCCACTCACCCATGCATTTCTTGAGGAGTTCATGAAATGGGGCACACTTTTCGTGTTGAACCGATAGCGCTTTCGCTCCCCAGGCTTCCGCCCTTTCAAAGCGTGTCACGGCAGCTTCCCACTCAGGCCTGTACTGCAACAAGGCGGTGGTGCACCTGGCGTCAGCAGCAGCATTGAGTGCGCGGACTCGCGCCGTGTGCTGCGGCTCCAAGGCCTGCCACTTAGCTTGCTTGCCATGGGAAGGGACCCAGGCGGCCACGAGATCGCGGCGGATCACCTGCGCCACAGCCTGCCAAAAGGCGGGGTTGGATCCAGACCACTTGTCGTGCCGGAGGCCTCTGCGAAGTCGCAGTACGAGCGCGTAGTTGTCCAGGTAGAGCGTGGCCGGGACATCTGCGTAGCGCAGGTGGCGAAGGAACTGCCAAAGCCCAGCCCTCTCGGCTGCGTGCGGTGACTGGTCAAGACCAGCCACAAGACCTCCGAAAACTGTCCTGCTGTGGTCACCCTCGAAGGCCACAGCCCAAGCCGCGCGCTGCCACCATTCTAGCTGGGTGCGAGAGAAGGCCCCTCCATCAGAAGCACACAGCACCCTGCCGGTAGCGGCAGCCTGACGCAACGCCTCAACGACCTCTAGGTCGACCTCTGGCTCAGGTAGTGGGCGCGGCACATGTTGGGGAAGGGGAAGCGGGAGCAGCCTAAGCAGCAGAGCACGCTCGCAGCGTAGGCCAGGCTCGAGAGTCCAGGGCGTGGAAGGGCACTCGAAGGTCAAGTGGGTCCTGGTAGGTTCAGGCTCCTCACAGGCACAGCACAGTTGAGCTCTGGAGGGCGGATGCTGCAGCCGCTGGAGCAGGCGGGCGTCAGCAGCACAAGCAGTGGCAGTGCGAAGGACGCTACGATCTTGCCCCTCAACGAAGCGACGGGCCGAGCCGAAGGCAGGAAAAGACAACGAAAGGTCGTGCTCACAGCACTTCGGGTCCAAAGCCCAGACCTGCTGAAGGAAGGCGTAGTCGGCAGCTCTTTTAAGGCACGCTAACCCATCCCAACCAGGACGAAGGATCCCGACGGGCGTGATCCAGGAGCCATCTTGGGCAGTAGTCCAACCCCACTTACGTTGAAGAACGGGCCAGCTCGGAGTGATGGTGGCAGCACCCAAGCGAAAAGCATCCGGGACCGAGCATCTCAGCCATTCACGCCGGGCCGTGGCCCAGTCCAAAGCGTGGGCGGGATGATGACTCGGCCGACCAACGACGTGCCACAACAGAAGTCTAGAGCGGGCAAGGGGAGGCTTGTGGCCCCACAGGGCGTGGGCAACATCCCGAGTCCAAGCGTCGACGTCAGCCTTTTTGAAGTGGGTCCAAGGGCCCGCCCAAGCAAAAAGGGACAGCACAAGTTCCTGAACCAGGGCGCGCCTGCGAGGAAGCGAAGTGGCCGCAAGGGCGACGCGATCACAGCGACGTTTAACCGTAGAGGTAAGAGCCGCAGTGTCAGGAAGGCAGGTAGTGCCGAAGGCGTACGGGACCCCCAAGAGCACAAACTGCGTCTTCACAGCGCCAACCACCAGGGCCTCGGCCTGTAAAGCCTCACGCTCAGGAGCCGTAGAAGCAAAGGAGCCAAGTTTTTCGGGGTGCAACCTCAGGCCGAAAAAGTCGTCGAAGGTGGTGCCAGCACGCGCCGCCGTAACCACCACTTGGGAAGCTTGTCTGCCCACACGCCAGACAGTCCTGTCATCGAGGTAGACCGCCAGAGAAGCTCTCGGCTCGGCGGCCTTCACCACACGCACCCACAAACTGCACACGCCATTAAGCAGAAGCGGAGAGAAGGGACAACCTTGGAGGAGCCCCATCGAGGGGGCAATAGGGGTAGGGTGGAAAGCACCCTGCCAAGCGATATGGCGCTCTTGCCTGGCATAAAACACTTTAAGCAGACCCAAGAGCGCAGGAGGAGCACCCAACCACCTGGCGACTTCGAACGCTTGGTCAAAGGAGACAGAGTCGAAGCACTTCTGAACGTCAGCTTTATGACCCGCCATCGGCAAACGGTTGGTCCTGGCCCGGTGGGCGTCACAGGCGAACGTGGCGTGTAAGTCGGCCACAGAGCGGCCAGGGATGGAACCCAGCAGCTCGTCGGGGGCCCACGTGAGGGTCCAACAACGGAGCTTGCGAACAACAACCGTGGCGAGCACCCGCCAGAGGGCAGAGGCAACAGACAGAGGACGGCGGCCACCATCCGGCTTAGCCAACAGAGCCACACGCACCTTACACCAGGCCTGAGGCAAGCTAGCACGCGACAAACAGGAAGCCCAAAGCCGAGCGAGGAGCTCGTAAAAGTCCAAGGGGAGGCGCGCCAGGTGTTGGGGGGTCCAGCCGTCCAGCCCGGCGGCACGGCGCGCGGAGGCACGAACGCAAGCCTGGAGAGCCTGAGCGGAAGGATGGAGGTCATCCTCAGTCCAAGCAGGAGCAGGAGGACCGTGAGCCAAACACCACCTCCAAGTCTCGACAGCAGAGTGCACCGGCGCACGCGTCCACTGTTGTTTCCACTTGCCATGCTCCTGCGAAGCAATGTCAAGAGGGTGCACAGGATCATCACCCAACGGCCGGGGGTCCGCCGCAGGCACACGCTGAATCCACTGGCGCATCCGCCGAGAGTCAGACTGAAGGGACTTGTGCCAGTTAGCAACCCGAAAAGCAACCGAGGAAGCCTCGAGCGCAGCAGCAGCCTCCAGGGCCTCCGCCACCAGACGAGGCAAGTCCCCGTGAAACGAAAGACCGAGCGCAGCAGCCGAAGCACGCAACTTACGCTGCAACACAGCAGCGTCCGGACTGTCCGGGGACCGACTAAGTTCCGTGGCCCGACGGGCCAAGCGACGAAGACTGCGCTCCTTGTGAGTTTGCACCGTGGGCGCCTTAGTAGACTGCGGAGGGCGAGGTTTAGGTTCAAGCACCATCGACCTGCGCGCAGCGCCACCCGCAGGACGCTCAGGATCCAAAAGAAGATCCTCAGCAGCGTCACTTAACAAAGTCCACGCATGGTCCAGGTCACCTTGTTGCAACGCCTCCGCAAACGCCTCAGAACACGGGGCCCAACACTCGTTCCAAGACTCCACAGAAACAGCCTCAACGGTAGAGGCCAAAGGCAGACGGCCCGGAGCGCGAGGAACAGACCGCAGGTCACGGGCAAAAGAAAAGTCGTAAGACACCAAGTCGTGATCAGCAGGACCACGGTTTTGCTGGCGAGCCAAAGCCGGAAGGCCCACAGTGGATAAAGCGAAGTCCACGCATCTGCCACAGGGTTGGCCATGCTTGTCCCTACGAGTGGGAGGCATAACACAGTCTCCCAAAACAACCTCGTCAGCTAACCTCCAGGTGCCCAAAGCCCTCANTAAAGCGAAGTCCACGCATCTGCCACAGGGTTGGCCATGCTTGTCCCTACGAGTGGGAGGCATAACACAGTCTCCCAAAACAACCTCGTCAGCTAACCTCCAGGTGCCCAAAGCCCTCACCTCGGAGAGCGGGGCGTGTTGCGCCGTGAGGTTGTAGTCACCAAGCAAAACACACTCCTCGCCAGTGGACGCAAGAAAGGAAAAGACGTCACGCAGGTGCGCAGCGGCCTGCGTTTCAGAGGAAGCAGGAAGGTAAAGGTTAGTGCAAAGCACCGGGCGACCAACCGCGCGATGCACACGTACCCCACAACCACGACCCTGTGGCAACAACGTCGCCGGCAAAGCAAACGGAACAACAGGCACACGGGAAACGATGGCAGTGCCGTACAACGGCTTGCCATCGGCGGACACAGCAGACGGGCCCAAAGTACAATGCCAGCCCGCCTTGGCAAAAGCCGCCTCAACCGAAGCGCGTGAGTGTTGAGGCACACGAGTTTCCTGCAGCGCCAAGATGTCCAAACCCAGCGTGACACACAAGGCAATGATGGTGGCAACCCGGCCCGCAAGAGTGGCAACGTTGAGCGTGCCCAAGCGAAGAGTGTCAACGGCAACCTTCATTGAGGCAACGAAACACGCAGGCCAGTGGGCGCGGACGACGCCGGAGCAGCGAACCCAGGAGCCGCGGACGGAGCAGCGGTGTCCGACCTGATGTGCAAACCGTGCGCGACGACCGAATCATCACGAAGACCAGCGGCACCAACCTCGGCGAGAGAAGCAACGACAGGGGGAGCGGGCGACCCAACAGGAACGCCCGGAAGAACATGCCCCAAAGCGTGCAATGCAAGCCGGGCGGTATTCACCGCAGAAGCGTCATCAGAAGCGGCCGCATCCTCAAGTTGACGCCTAAGCCGGGCGGCGCCACGCACCGTCACACCACAGGGGCGATTCGCGAGGTTGGCTCGCGTGGACTGACTAGCGCAGCAAACAGTGCAGATGTAGCGCAGCCGAAAGGTGTAAGCCCGCCGCCACACGGTGGGCCATGCCAAGGCAAGGATATCATGTTTGCGCAAAGCCGGCGGCGGCTTGCGCTTGCCAGTGAAGCGGCGGGGAGCCGACGGAGCGTCGCCATTGAGCCTATCAAACAATGCACGGGCCCCATCAAGCAGCTCACTCGGGTGATCCTCGGTAATGCATTGGCGCAGCCGCGCGATGAAGCCAGCACGAGGGCTGGAGCCCGGACCCCGCACACAAGCCAAACTCTTGATGCGATTGGGCGTGTCAGCAGTCTGCATACAAGCCGTGCAAACGTACACCATGCGCGTAGCCCTGGCCTTCTTGAGCTTGGAGCCCATCCACGGAATGCGATAGAACTCAACCTCCGGGTGATTGCCGAATCCTCCCGAGCGGTGCTTAAGCAAGCGGCGGGCCGTAGCCGCCGCAAGGACAGCTCGGGTGGCTTTGGGTGCATTGGACCCCGCAATCTTCAACAGGAACCTAGACTTGGGCTCGCACGGGTGGTGCTCCCGCCAATGCTTGAGTCGCGTCTTCAGCATCGTATCGGGGCTTTGAGGGGGGTCTGTTCGGATGAGAGCCCGATCACAGCATGGACACGGCCACGCCACGACATCAGCTGCCGACGGCACCCGAAACTCAGGCAACCTAGGTCTTTTAATCAATTGCAAATGCTCAGGGTGCCACTGCCTGACATGAGAAATGCGTTTGTCACTAATTTTGGGCGCCTTCGCAACAAAGTCGCACCAGTCGCACTTCCAGGAGTCCTGGATACAGCGCTTGGGCTTGAGCGGCTTGAGCAACCTACCCCTAGAGCCTACCCTGGGGGGAGGAGGCGGGGGAGGGGCATCAGGCAATTCAGCAATCATCTCAGGCGTGGTTGGGGCAGGAATCGACGCCTGAGCACGGCTCGCCCCTCCGAAGTATTGCTTAATCGAGCCCCGAGAGGGCCCGGAAGCAGCGGTGTGAACCGAGGCAGCAGCACTAGAAGCACGCACAACATTAGCAGCACCATCCCCACCACGGTTTGAGTCACCCGCTGGCGGAGTAACCACATCCTGGCATTCTGCATTTGGCTGCCTGGCCCTAGCGAGCCGATAAGCCGTGGGCGCAGAAGAAGCAATGGAAGGAGTGCTAAGCGGGCGTCCCCGCCCCTTACCAAATGGACGAAGGCCTGAAGGAGCCGACGATGGCGCCGAGGATCCCGCTCGCGGAATGTGGGGATCAGGTCCCTCCTTGGCTATGTCCATGATAACACCTGGATACACAGTGCCCTCTGATGGCAAAATCAGGTCGTAATGATTGCGCGAATGAAAGAGGGCTACCGGGGGATGGGCAGGATTACCAAAGCAACATGTGACTCGCGAAGTGTCTTCCGGAAGTATTAGCAAACAGATCTTCAAGGTTTTAGCACATGCAACAACCTCCAGGTGACCTGCCCATGCGTCGGCGGACGCCATCCTGGTCAGATAGTCGGCGTAGTTTTCCATGAACTGTCCGTGATCATCCAGTCGGTCCCAATAGCCTAGGTAAGCATCCGGATATCGTCGCAAATGCGCGATGGTTTCCGCGCGCGCATGTGCGGCCGAAACCTTGCGATCATGCAGCACCTCGAGGGCCTTAGAGACAGCGTGAAAGAAGCAGGCCCCGTCCCCCGGTACCGGGTGGACCTGCGCTCCTTCCGGCAAGACACGTGCTACGAAGTTGGCCGCAGCACGCTTAGACGGTGGCGAGGGCCTAGTCCCCGCATCAGCATCCCCATCACCATAGGCATCGACATCCAAGTCATCTGACACAGGAATGGCCGTGCTGGGCTTGTCAACCTGCTCAAAAGGCGCCCTGAACAAAGAGAAGGCCCCCTGTTGCACAATGGGCCTACCTGGCTTTCTGGGGGGGGGCTTAGCATTGGAGGGGAGCATCCAAACGTTTAGCTCCTGTGTCCCTTCCGCCGCGACCAAGCAATGTGCGTCCTCTCCACCCGGGATGGCGGCACGAACCCACCACGTGCACCTACGACCTCGAACCTGACGCCTGAGAATTTCAGCAGAAGTCGCCGGTGTCTGGCCTACGATGAGCTCACGCAGGAAGGAGTCTGACCAATGCACGGGTGTGCCGACTATCTGCCACAAGGTCTTGGGCGTGTAATCTGCTCCCGGGGCTCGCCTAAGGCCGAGCTGCCGCCCCCCAAGCACCAAACCATAAGCGGGCTTCTGCTCACCTAATCTCTGGCACAGTTGAGCCCACGATTCACCCGGCGCCGGCCTTTGCCAATCGACCACCGCCTTGGGGTAGGCGGTGTGGTGGGCCACGGGCTCCAAGAACACACCTAGTCGGCCTGAAACTGCCAGCAAAGGAATCACAACAGCAGTATCAATACGGATGAGTCCGGTAACAACCTTATTCCCGGAACGCTGGCCTTCGGCAAAACCCCATGAGTCCTGAACCACCCCACGGAGCTGCCCAGGCAAAACCTGCTTGACCCAATCCTGAAGAAAGCGTCGAGGCTGACTAGCCGCGGACTTCCACAAGCTTTCGGTAGCGAGCGAAGAGCAAACAATCACTCGCATCGGACATGTAGCATTAGTGGGGGCCGCCTTCGGGCGAGGGGCCGACTTCAGGGAAGGGAAAGCCACACCCAAGCATGGCACAGTCTGGCAACAAACATGCTGAGGCCGCAACTGGCCTCCCGTCGTCATTGGTACCGTGAGCTGGGCTTGCCGCTCACGATATAGAATCCAAGCTGCATGTCGGCCGTGGCCGGCAACGAGTTGGGCCGCCACATCGGCCTCCTGAGCGCTGCCCGCCAAAACCACAATGGGACCAGAGCCGCGGTTGCGCAGCTCCTGCTCCAAATTCTCATAAGGAAGCACTGTGCCATGCCAATCGCTAGGCCTAAGGGCATACACAGCTCTGGTGACGGTCTGGCCCGCCTGACTTGCCTGCTGGGGCGCCTGTCGGCGGGGCTTAGGGACCTGAGGTGACTCCGGGCTGGCCGCTGTCACAGGAGCGGCAGCATCCATGACTGGTGTATGTGAAGGCAAAGCAGGCTGATGTGGGGCAGGCACACGTGGTGTTGGTTGCGACTTAGCTTTTGCCTTAGCCTTTGCCTTTGCCTTGGGGCCTGGTTTTGGGCCGCACGCCTTAGCACGCGGGTCTCTGGGAGTCTCAATGGCAGGAGCCAGTAGAGACCCAATCTCAGCAATGCCTCCGCCCTTTATGCAACCAAGAAGGGCTTGGAGCAGCTGCATGATTTGCTTTAGCTGGGCAGCCTGTTGTTGCGCCGCCCGCTTCCATTTCTGTGCATTCTGACCTGGCCCCGGATGCGAGGCTTCTCCTACCCGCATCCCTCGGTAGCTCGTGAGGTAGCGTATGCACCGGCAAACAGGCCAAGAGACTGTGCACTGATTGATCAGAAGTCCCCTGGACTGACACAACAAACCCGGCGACACACTCCCTGTTGAACCAGCGCCCAAGAAGGAGCCTGAGTAAACCCCACCCTCCAAGTTGCAGATCCTGGAAGGCAAGTCCTCGAATGCAGACGGCCACTCGCCCGCAAATGTAAGAGCCAGCTGCACTTCGCCAGCCATCGGCCACCCATCGGCCGCCCGACCGTCCATCTCGCCGTGCTCTGCACCCACAGCTCGATGTGCCCAGTGAGGATCGTTGGAACCACCGCTGATTCGGCGGCCCACGGCAACGAAGGGGCTCTCACTCCCCAGGGCGTCATCCTCAATGCCGCNGCCGTGCTCTGCACCCACAGCTCGATGTGCCCAGTGAGGATCGTTGGAACCACCGCTGATTCGGCGGCCCACGGCAACGAAGGGGCTCTCACTCCCCAGGGCGTCATCCTCAATGCCGCAAATCCGATCGCATAGTGCTCTCTGCATACGCTACACTCAGAGCTGACGAGATCGCGAACAAAGACAAGACCTATCTGAGGACGCTTGGATTCAATTTGCAACATCTCAGCACAAGATGAGATGCACTAGCAGACTAGCAATTGGTGCAATGCAAAAAAGATCCTGAGCAGCTGCACAGCACAAATCAGCATGGCCATTTCCGTAGTTTTCAGGTTCCTGCCTTTCAAATAACTAGCGCTCCATGCCTGCTGCTTTTAGGTTCTTTTTGCGCTGGTCCCAGATAGTAAGCGGTGGTCATTCAGCGTGGAGCCAGAGCGCCAAAGATTTCGACTCCACAGAAATCGTGGACCGAACCCAAGAGGAGAACTCCCAGACATCCCCAAATTCCACCACCTACCCATCAAGGAGATCGTTGCAATGGTACTGCAGGTGCATGTTTGGACCGCCGACCTACGTCGCTACGACCAGAACCACGGCGTTGACAGACACAACAGGGACTACAACAGCGTCATCTTGGAAAAGGCGGTGGCAACAGTCGACCTCCATGGCCGAGCGTGCGATTTTGCGGTCAAAACCAAGTACGTCTTCGCCCACGGCGTCTTACTATAGAGACGCCTGGGGTTTAGGAAGTTAGCAGCAAGTTAAAGCACACTTATTTGCAAGTTAAAACGAAGTTAGACATGGACTTATAACTTCTTTGTAACTGGTTAACTTGTTGCTAAGTTTTTTGATGGTTTTTCTGCCGTTACAGACATTCAGTCGTTTTTAGCTGGAATTGGCCTAACTCAAGCGACAGAAGCAGTCAAATGAAGAAGNCACATGCCAATGCCACTAATGCAAGAGTGGGGTACTGGAGGCTGCAGTACTTGCAGACGGTTTGCTGCTTTCAGCCGGGTTCTGGAAACTGCAGTGCCGTGGCTCGCGGGAGCACAAGGTCCCAAAAAACAAAACGCAGGTCTTTCACAAAAAGGCTGCTGGAGCAACAGCGGCGATTGCGAGAAAGCAGCAAATGAAGCATGACGGCACCCAGCCCGGCGGACACATGGCATTGCTGA